>JAHLJT010004567.1:179015013-179161277 GCA_031308135.1 Acheta domesticus
AAAATGGCGTTTAAGCGCTACTGTAAATGAGACATTTTAAGCTCTTTTTCACAAGAATCTTCGTGTTTTCGAAAAACTTTATTTGAAGTAATTTGCAGAATTCTCACTTACAAATACAATAATGAATACAAATTGCTAGAAATTTTCATATTTACGGTGCGAGAGATATTTAAAAAAATTAAATTTGTGAATTTTTTAAAAACCAAAGAACACAGAAAAATAAACCTTATTACATCATAGAGTGCAATTAACACTATATACACGAAAAGTTTGAAGAAAACATTTGGAGCCATTTTTGAGAAAATAACGTAGCGTTTCTGAAAATGCGAAATTTTGAGCTAGGTTTTACAGAAAACGGTTGAGTTCTCGAGAAACTTTACTTGAAATAATTTAAAGCACACGTACTCATTAATATGTGTAAACAAATCGTCGAAGGAAATCAAACAAAAAATAAAGAAATATGGAGTTTATGTCATCTCATAGAGTATATTTGTCACTATCCTTACCAAAAGCTTAAAGAAAAAATTTGGAGGCATTTTTGAGAAAATCGTGTTTTTGTAATTTTTTTAAAATTGCAAATATTTTGCGCAATATTGCCAGAAAACTACTAAAATGTTCAAAAAATGTATATGACCTTAATGAAAGAACTCGCCATAAAGAACAAATTTTATTTGGAGGAAAAATCTCTATTTTCATTTTTGTAGGATGGCGCCGACCAAATTCAAAATTTTTCAATTTTCAAAAATTCAGAGTTAACCGTGCAAATCGGACCAATGTCACCTTAATAAGTGTATTTTACTCTATTCTTCCAAGAAATTTAAAGTAAAAAGTTGGAGCCTTTTTCTGAGAAAATTTTGAAAATGTCAGGGGTCTTCATATATAGTTCTCCCCAATTTTAAAGGGAGTTTTTCAAACTCTCAAAGTTTCGACTGAAGTCAGATGGACCGGTGTTTCTTCAATTTGGAAAATATCCTGCGTATGGTTTAAGCGCTAGTGGTGTACGCAGACACACAGACGGACGGACAGACAGATAGACAGATGGACAGATTGACGGACAGACGGACGTTTTGAAAATATCAACTTTTTCGGCATCAGGGGACCCCAAAACGTGTATGTCCGGTGAAATCTCGAAATCGATTTTTCGCAGCATTACTTAACTTTTCCTATACTACGTATATTACTCCATATATACGTATGTATACGGGAAAGTAAAAAGAGCACAGAAAAAATTATAAAAATTCGAAGGTAAATCAGGATAAAAAAATGCCTCCGCCTTCCCTCGCACAGGAGGAGAGTGAGATGGAGGAGGGAGCGGGAGAAAGACGTAAGTGGCGACAGCGCACGGACGCGTGCGTGAGTGGAGCAATCAAGGGGGCGGTGAGCACCGACGTCAAAGAGCAAAGCGGCCGCCTACCCGTGAAGCGTGAGGGTCAGAGGCCGGTAGGTGAGTCTTGAGGATATGGCAGATCCTGCGTGTATGGGAGATCCTAAGCAATGTTGCCATCGTTGTATTGCGACCTTAAGGGATAATGTACTAAGAAACAATAGTTGAACCCATGCGCACATTTCGTGCTTTTAAAATTGTTTTAAATGTGAAAATCGCTGGATACTGCCAGCGTTTTCCTGCTCCTTTCTATAAGAGCAACGCTGCGCCAAAATATGGTTTACTTTTTATTATTAATATTAATGTCATTATAATAATAATTATTGTCATAGTATAGAATGGAATATTTTGTCTGTGGTCTTAATTAAAAAGAAACGAACGAGGTAATAAGATTGTAAGAGATATCAATGTAAGAGATATCTTTGAAGAGGGTGATAATAGTGATGATATAATAAATGATAATTATTCTTATGAAGTTTAATTTAAACACAATTTCACGATTCAAGTGCGTTATTAAATATAAATCAATCTACATCAATCGATACATTAAATATTAATTAATACAAAAAATAATAAGAAGAGTGACTTATAATTTTAAAAAATTCATTAAAATATTGTTGCTGTCCTAAATCTCAATACTCATTAGTGGTTTAATTTAATAATTGATTAACGCACGTCAGCATTGGTTTCCACAGCATTAATAATAAATAAAACATTTTTAAGGTAATTAAAAATCTGAAATGTATTGCTCTCTGTGTTGACGGGAAGGCGGGTATGCGAGTAGATGGTGAAACGATTACGGGGAAGTAGCCGTGCGTCACGACTGAAATTTAGATACGAGAAAGGGGCGTTGGGATTTGACCGTATTATAGATTGTGTAATAACACGTATTGTTGCCTCTGACTATAAACCAAAATAATGGTCTTTTAAGACCAGGCGGGATTGTATTTTGTTTGTATATCTCAATATATTTTCAGTAAAGTAATTACAATAAGAAGACTATTATTTACTAAAGAGACCTTTAGAACAAATTTTTGTTTTTTTGTACAAAAAGCTATTAATGTTTCACTGGGATATATTAACTTATTCTCTAAAAATCCTACACAAAGGTTTCACTCTGCTCAGAACCTTCGATGTCATGCCATATCTTCCTCCAAAAAACCTTGAATTGGTCTTTGCTTTTGATCGTCGAAGATTTGGTTGTTTGGCTGTCCGAGTGACAGTAGAACTTACTGTCAGTTTTATTGGAAAGGGTGTGATGAAAAGAAGAACTTATTTCAAGATAGATTTGGGATATACCTTTGGTGGCAAAGAAGACAAGGATATCTGTGATTTTATTTTGTTAGTAGACCAATATGTTTGACTAACTTGTGGAAAAGGATACAGCCGCTTATTACAGATTGCAGTGTACAATTTGATTCCTTTTGGGGTTATCAATCACATATTACGTGAAACAGCGAAACAAGTCGCAACAGTTTCAGAAAAAATAAATTTATTTCACATTTGGAAGTATCAAAAACAATCAAACAATTAAAATCTAGAAAGTCAACAAGATATGATAATATTAGCAATAAAGCCCTCAAAGCACTAACCGAAAAGGCAATCGCGGCTCCAACCGTCATTTTCAATTCGGCATTAAGACTAGGTCATTTTCCTGTAAATTTGAAAACTGCTGTTATCCATCTGTTCAATAAGCCAGGAAAAGACCCACAGAATTTATTCAATTAAAGACAATAAATTTACTTCTAACCCTTGGCAAATTATTCGAGAAACTAATTTATGCACGATTAAGTAAATAAGAAACAGAAATAAAGGCTATACCTAACACACAATTCGGAATCAGAAACAAACACTCGACAACGTACTAACTCCTGAGACTTTTAGAGCTCATGGGTAATGCATTTCCCCACCACAACATTCATTAGCAATATTACTTGATGTAGAAGAATAATTTGGCGAAATGTGGTATTCCGAATTACTATTTAAACTACAGCGTCTCGGATTCGTCGTGAGAATCAATTCTACGTTTTCTGGTCAATGTCAAACTACTGCCGCTGTCCCTCAAGGGCTATGCCTCTCACCTTAACTCTTCAACATCGGATATTAGAAAGCCAGATGATTCAGAAATCGCTCTTTGCAGATGATATCGCTTTATTCATAGCTCACGAGAATTCAATTTGCGCTTACGATAACCAACAGTATGACTTAAAAACTTTTATCATGCGGTCTGAACAGTGGAGAATCAAAATAAATTCCCACAAATCCCAAGGAAAAGTCTTCACACTTTGGAGACCACCGACTCCTTCCCCACTTAAAAAACAAAATGCAATAATAAAATTGCTTCCCAAACAAACCCCAGTTAAATATTTAGGACTGGTGATTGATTAAAAATTAACCTGGAAATACCACATTAAGATAATTACAAATAAACTTACGCAAAAATGGCTGAACTATATCCTTTACTAAACTCTAAGTCAGCTCTAAGTACTGAATGTGGAACTTCAATATACAAATCGATATTATGACCAACAATTACGTATTCTTGCTTAATGTGGTGAAATGAAGCAAAAACACATATTGAAACACTGAAAATAATAATGAATGCTTAAGAAAAGTAACTGAGACTCCCTGGTTCATTAGTAACAAAGAATTGTACAGAGAATTACAAATAGAGTCAATAGAAGAACACATCTGAAAACCTTCGCACAAGTTTTTCGATTTTCTTTCAGAATCTCCAACCACTCCCGTCTGCAAATTTGGCAGCACCTACCCCAAACCAAACCGAATATGCTCGTGATTTCCCAAAGATAAATTCAGATCTTCATAAATACTCAACAACATTAAATCGTAACATCTGTTATAAAATATTAACTTCCAACAATTATATTTAAAGACGACTTGCAAGTATATATTTCAGTCAAGTGGAATTTTAAAATTATCCAGTGAAAACAATATTCTGTAACAATCAGGACAATTAGCGTGAGAATTAATGACAAATGTATGTATGTAATATGTTAACTCCTCTGAAAAGTAGAAATGCAGAACAGGAGGTACAAATTTAAAAAAAAGCGAGGTCATCTGTCTCAATCCCCATAAGTGTTTATTGTTAAAATCACCACCAGCAATGAACTGGGGTCCAGGTCTGAGATGGAAATCACTGCGATTATCAAGAGGCCTTTGTCATATACTTGTATTGAAGTTGCTTCGATAAATTCTTTGTTGATTTGCGAACGTAAATTAAGCTGAATGTTCTGATGGATAATGATTACTGTTCCTCCACATTCTTTTCCTTCTGGGTGGTTGGGGTATCTTGTATCATTTAATGAGTAGATGACGTTCGCTCGTAATATGTGTTTCTGCCTCTAGCTTTATGTCAAAATCTGAATTGATTAAGAAGTATTCCATTTCATTTCCATGTTGAAGGATTTCATTTGCGTTGCGTTCTTTTATATCCACTGCATGTTATTTCTTTAGTAGCCTAGTAAGGTTTATAAGGAGGAGGTTTGTTATTTTTGCTTATTCAGGGTAAGTTAAGAGTTCCGATGCGAGTGTTCAATATAATTCACTAGATGATTGGGATGTTACTGTTTGTATATTGTGCACGCTAGCCGTGTGGTCTGTTTTGAATGTTTTTTTGAAGAAATTTTTCTCTCTGCTGGTTGCTTGAGAGTTGAGAGAATGAATTGTTTTCTAAAACACAAAATAATGGTTTACAGACTTGAATTCATTGCCCAAAAATCAAATGGAGATATATGATCAATTTTTGTTGCAAAGTATAATCCCAGACCAGAGTTATCGCTAGAACTTTACTGATTTTATTTCATCACTGTACATATTTCTCTAGTTTATATTTAATAACGTAGGTTTTGAATAAATAATATATAATACGGGTCAAGTCATATTTTCAAATTATTTGTTCTTTCTACTGCTGAATGACCTTTCTTTGAAAATTATCATATGTATCTGTATTTTTTTATGTAATCGTGGCATTACTATTCATTGCATTTAGCGATTTTTACCACAATTTAGATAACCCTGCACGGCCATTATCATAGGAAAGGAGATAAAAGAGTGTAGAATGGTTTTCTTAATCTCGGCTCTGCGATGCATTTGCGATTTTCGTGTCCGAGCCGAAGAAAATGACCACGTTCAACATGAAAAGTCGCGCAATGCGTGTGAACGACGTCGCTACATCGTACATGACGCAATTACCTAGGGCGTGACGAAAGGTAGTGAAGTACATGCGTGTGAAACGAAACGTAAAGCAAGTAGCGCACGGGAAAGGTAAGAACGTCAAGGTGAATGAACTTTCAAAACCTATTCAGTTGCAAGTTTGAAAGATTAAAAAGGTATTTCAGAAGATATCATTAAACGTCACACACGGTCAAACATAATAATGTCTCTTACCACAGAGAAAACTGTTTTACAAAACGAATTTTGTGTGAATGCGAATTTCTTTATTACACCTTACAATCTGAACAGAACGACAAATTTCCATGTGTGAGTTATCGTTGCAGTCGTCTTGATTTCCCGAATTACATTGAGTGGGTTCTCAATATTTTACTCAGTAAGAATGCAGTTTCATTGAGATTCGGTACGTAATTCATGCTGTGCTAAAAGGAAAATGACGAGTGATGCAAAAAAATTAATGAAACAGACATGTGAAGAAATTAAAAAGAAATCCCTGTTCGTAAAAGGATACATAATATCGATATAGTGTAAATAAAAACTACGATCTAAAATCCGCTTTATTAAAGATTTTCTGTATGGTTTTTGGGTTTGAGATAATTTAATTTTTTATAATCAAATTGCAGTCTCAGCCTCAGTTCATTCAGAAAATTGTTTGAAAATACATTTTTACTTCATAATTTAATACAATGTTTTAATATAAATTTCACCACACAATTAAAAAGTTACAATTACATTCATTTAACCAAAATATGGAAAAGTTATTAAAAGTGGAAAAAACATTTTAATAAATATTTACTTTGTCACAAATTATATTCAATAAGGGGCTGATATTTATGGGAAAAGTGTTTCAAAGTTGAAGATCTTAGAATATGTTCCTTCAGTAGATGGCGTTGATTCTGGCAATATCAGAAACAACATGTGTCTGGAGTGTAAATTACAGTAAACCCTCATTAACACGAATTCTATGGGACCGAAATAATCGGAGTTCGTGTTTTAAAAATTCATGTCATCTGAGTATTATAAATACGCCCGTATTACCGTAATTCCTTGTCGGGCCCGAAGGTTTGTTCGTGTTACGGCGAAATTTGTCGTAAGCGAGTTCGCGCTAACCAGGGTTTACTATATAATATTTTAGTTAATATGTTGAAAGATAGTTTTTTATGACTATTAATTTAATACTTTCCTATATTTATAAACTCGTTATTGTGAACAAAAGGTCTCTAACATCTATTAAAACATGACACGGGACAGTTAAGAGACTATTACGTTGATGACATTATTCCTATTTTTAAGGGCGGCCAGGCTCACATTACCCCCAAGAGTCTCCCATGCGGGGACGGAAACTCATTCGTAACGACAACGAACAATAACCGGAGCGGTGATGTGAATCTGGACGTGCGTAGCACGATCTGTCAGAGAAGATGAATGTTTATCGGCCTCCTGGGGATACAGAAGACCTGCCTGATTCAGGCCCCGATAGTCTTGTCTGTTCTGCCATGTCTCATCCATCAGCGAATGACATCTCTACGTAATCAGCAACGCTACACTAGCGATGGGAATTCGTGTCACCAGGACAGGAAAAAGACAAGGGATGTGCATTGAGAAAAAGAGATTATTTTTTCACTAATGTAGTTCTCGCTTGACAATCATTATCTGTGCTAGATTAACTCGCGGTTTCGAACGAATTCTTCTGTTTGCAACTTGATAAGCTGAATGGATAGAGTAAGTAATATTTTTACGTAACACACGACCTGGAAAAAATACTCGTTGAAACAATTAAATTCAAATGGTAACAGAATAAAAAATTGGCAGTAACCAATTTTGAAATCATATATAAAACAAAGAACAAAAATTCTTTATAATGAAATTAATTTTTCGTGATAAAAGTTTCTAAATCAAATTTTAAGACAATCAATTTTTTTGTTTTCGTTTTATTTTACTCGTACAAAGTTTTGAGATATAAGTTAAGTGATATAAAAAGGTCCTTTTTTTAAGAAATTTGTTGTTTTGATTTCTCTTTAGTCCAATTTGCAGGAAAAGATTGCGAGAATTAGATTTATTTAACGCTTTAAAAATCTCGGTTTTAGCACCTTTAAACTCGTTTTTTAAATTAAATTTCTTCTTGCAACTCACAGAACAAAAAAATAAACAAATGGACGTGAAGGAGGTTGCAGATTCGAGTTCTGCGTAGGCATGGTCGTATTTGTGATTGTCCCTTCACCACTCATCATCGTCTTATCAGCTCATAATTCACAATTCAAGGTGTAAGAACCTTGTCGTACCGAGGGATACAGCTGAAAAGCTGATCCTTGTTTGGGCTTTGGAAATAATTGTAACTTTGTTATAAACATATTTTGTTGAGCTCTGATTGCACAGGAGTAAAGAAGGTGCTATTTTGTCAGTATCACTTTCAAATCTATAGTACGTTTGCTGATGATAATACATAGATTCACTATTACTCATGAACGAAAATTTCTAGTTTTCAAATGTTGGCAACCAGTCATTGGCGACTTTATTCGTAATTCAGCTAAGAGAGAACAAACGATACTGGCGCTCAAAAAACGTGTTCGGATTATTTTCTCCCTTACAACATTTTCGGTTTTTACAATTTTTTTGATAAATTAATTTAAATAAAATTCTTTAATGGTCGTTTCCCCTCTTGGGAAGGTATACAGGCACGGAGCTCTGGGGACAGCGAAATCTCCGTAAGAACGCCTGCGTGTCCAGCAGAATGGTGCAGGTCCCCATGGGCACACCCGCCCGCCCGCCCGCGTGACCGGCCGCGTGTCTGCCGCTCACCACCCCGCACCGCGAGTGCCCACCACACGCGCGTGCACGTCTCGCAACTGGGCGAACGCACGCAAGGCCCTCCACGCCGCCAATAACGAACCAATTTCTCCGGGCCACTCAACGGCACTATTCAGTCCCTGTGAAACATCTGAAAGAGAACCTTCTCTCAAGACTTCAAAAGAAATAGTGTCGACCTTGAAATAAAAACACTAGTTAATTATGAAAAACAACGGCGATGCCAATGTATGTAGTTAATTGTTGGCAATTGAACTGTCGTAGTGAGGGTGGTTCAAAACATAACTGCTGACATTGATGGAATTTAATCATTACATACATTATCATTTGGGCAGTATTTCCAAAGCAAGATATGTTGAAGTCTTTTATCATATATAATACGAGGGTAATTTTTTAAACAAGTCCAATTTCTTAATAAGAAGGAAATATTGAACATATCGTAAAAAAAACATTTCAATAATCTACATACTTTTATGGTCATTTCTTCATGTTCTAATTTTTGTTCACAAATTTGTCATACCGTGCAACTAGTTTTTGAACTCAGACGTCAATTAAATCTGCCGCCTGTGAAAAAGTCCAATCCCTGACTGCAGTTCTCATTTCTTTGATGTCGCTGAACCGTTGACAACCAAGAAAATCCTTTAAACATCGAAACATGTGATAGTCTGTAGGTGCAAGGTCTGGACCGTAAGGTGGATGATCCAGTTTGTTGCCATCCAAAGACCTGTTTAGCCTTTGCGTTTGTGCAGACACGTGGGAACACCGGCGAGCGACCCAATTCATTCAAATATTTCAAATTTCTACAGCTCGGCTCATGGACATACCATACGGCTGGAAAGGGCGTCAAAACGCGAGCAAAGAGTGTTGGGATCAGAAACTCATGCACACTATAGCGATCGCGCGTCAATATCACGCTCATTCGCTCATGGACTTTATTTCAAAAATAACCTACCTATTTCAATTTCCTTTATCAACATTGATTCATAAAGAAAGAACATACTTAACTTTTCTTACGTCTTCCAGGTAAATAATCCTAACCGACACAAATGCTTTTAGGCGTCTTCATCACTCAACATCCATCGCATAGTCTTCGTCGCCCAACCTCGTTGCCCAATCTCTATCACCGAACCTCTCTCGCCCAACTTCTATACCCCAAACTCCATCCTCCAACCTCCATCGCACAACCTCCTTCGCCCAACCTCCATCGCTCAACCTCCATCGCTCAACCTCCATCGCTCAACCTCCATCGCACAACCTCCATCGCACAACCTCCATCGCCCAACCTCCATCGCCCAACCTCCATCGCCCAACCTCCATCGCCCAACCTCCATCGTCTAACCTTCATCACCCGTCATCCAACACTCACTTCCATTTCAACCTCTATCCTCCCATCGCAATCGCTCCATTTCCATCGCCCTACGTCCTTCAACCCCATCGTCATCTCCAGCTCTGCTTCGAGAGACCGCTGCTCAATTACGGCGCGCTGTAATTGCGAAGGCGGGTGCGGCACGGCGCGGGCGGGCGCGGGCGGGCGCAGGCGGGCGGGCGTGCAGCGTGGGCGGTCCGCGGGGGCGGGGCGAGTCGGAGGGGCTAGTAAATCACAGCGCACCTTCCGCTTTCCGTGCCTCTTTGAAGCGCCTGTGTTTAGGGGCGCGGCTTGGGGATTCCCCCCCCCAGCTCCTCGCCTGCCGCTGGAAATATTTAGTGTCGCATAATTTCCGCTCTCCGTGGCTCACGGCCTTCCGGGGCGCAAGTCTGCTTCCATATGTACATTCGAGATACGCGATCTCGTCTATATTTCAAGCAAGTATCCGCAGATGAAATGCTGGCTTACGTTCGCTGGTTCAGGCGTGTAAAGTATGTTCAGTGGATTTAGACGCAGAGGTTATACGACTCAGATTGAGAATAGATCAATTGAATTTTTATATTTAATTATTTTGTCCATAGAAATAATGATTATTGTAATAGTTTTCTGACCTTCATATAATCCATAATAATGTTTATAAATAAATTTCCAGGAGTATATACAGAGAAAAAAATTAGTGAAATGAAAACATACTGTAAATTATACAAAATATATTTTTGCATTGTCTGGAAAATTCAATAATGAGAGAACATAATATCATATCTTATTAATTTTGTTCGTTTATTTATGCGTTGTTTATGAGTATAGCGTAATTTTCAAAGTAACAATTTATTTTTCATATACATTAATATCCACATAAAACAATTTAATTGTGGTTAAGATTACTACTAAATGGCAATTATCAAGAATACATCTTGTGTGTAAAATATTTTCATAATCAACCAGAATAATAGACTTCTTAAACTGATTTTTAGACCTATCTCACAACTCGCTACTATCTTACTTTAATCAATGGAAGTGTTAGAATGCATCTGGGGTTGATGAAAAATAACTTTCTTGGAAGAAAAAGGGGCGTGAGAAATGGAGACACAAATTTCCTCCCCAATGGATGATGGCTGAAGCTTTTGTAATTACTGGAATGGAATAATTACAAAAATCGCCTCAAAAAAGTTACGACCCGAAACTTTGTCAGAAAAGTGCGATTTTAAGAAGAGCTTGAAGTGTTTTAATCTGAAAAATGGTAAGGATGTAACGTAGTTCTAAAAAATTAGGTACGTTTTTATTCAATGCGTGTAATAATATCTTAGAATGTTATAGGAGAAACAATATTGTAATTTACGGCCAAACACATCATTTTATTGAATTTTTAAGAAAGATAAACACATATTTAATCGTAGGTCTTTTAGGCATACATAGAAACAAAATATTTAATATGTCACTACAAGAATTTTTAAAACAATTAAGGTTGTGTTTGTCAAAAAGAAACTCGAAACTTGGCGAAAAATAATTCAAAACACCAGACAATAGTAGTAAACCAAAGCTTCTTACAAAAAATAATTAAAATTTGGGCTATTGTTTCACTGTCTCACCAAGCTGACGTGACTATGAAGTTGCTACTGCTGAGAGGTTGGGCAAAGCGGTCTTACCTGGAAAGAAAAGGAGACTATTAGAGACAATGCATTAGACGTTCCAAAGCATTAAATATATTGGTATTAGATAATGATAATGACATAATTACTATCAAAAGTTGCATTTCATGCATGAGTACTGTGCATGTGTTTTGTAAAGTATAAAAATACACGTGATACTTTTCTCAGTATTTCGGAAACCATCATACAAATACATAAAATAATATGGTACATGGATCCGAAGACACAACCGGGTACTTGGCCACGCCATGGACACCGCAGTCGCGTATGGATTGACGGTGCTTTTCGAAAACCAGACAGTGCAGCAGGGGGACAGACCTGACTTGGTGGTGGCAAAAGGCCACACCGTGATTGTGATTGATGCAGCGGTGGTGGTGGTACATAGAGGCAGGCTTGAGAAGATGCATAATGACAAAATTAAATGATATGAATACCTACGAGCTGAGCTTCTAGGCCAACACTTCCGGACCGTCGAACACCTCATTGTTGTAGTGGGACCTTTGGGAAGTGATCTGAGGGCACCAGTACTACCCTAAAGAAGTTCACCTCTGGCGACAAGCTGAAGAAATTACGAGAACGTATTGTCACCGAGGTTACTTCAGGTAGCGATGCGTGTTACTACGATCACGTCGGCAGAGAGGACCTGGTACTTTCAGGGGCGGTATTTCTGTGCGTGCGTTAGGCTGTGTGATCATTATTAAGTATTAATTAACCTTTTTTTGGAGAAGAAAAATATGAAGGCAGGAATTGGGGAAAAGGAAGTTTATCACAATATATCGCTTCATACAATCTCATCTTGACACATCCAACCACAAATCGACATGGCCGATTACCTTTAGTGAACGATTCTGCCGCTAGAGGCGCTGGAGTCGAACTGTATGCATTCTACACGAAAAATTATGAGCACGTTCATAATTTTTTCATACAGAAAGCGTAAAGTCTGGACTGCATGAAGAATCTGCACGAAAACTGTACCGTGTATATCGGCCTTTAGATCTGGCACGCGGCATCCGTCCTCCCCCACTCTGGCGCCGTGAACAAGTGCTCACCCCGAGTTGCACCGCCCACCACAGAGACGCCACCCACAGTCCCAGTGATGGAACAACAGGGCGTGTGCCCTTTCGAGCGATGAGTAGTGCTGCGTGGCAAACCAGCTACGTGTGCGTGTGTGCCAGTGACGCTCAACGAGAGTCGAGCTGGTAGACTTTAAAGACCAGGCCATTAGTTAGTAGGATTAGAGCCTAGCTCAAAATTAATTTAAACTTAGTACGTATGTTAATGTTTTTTATTCACTTATTTATTTTTTCCTTTTTTTATTCTTTTATATATTTTTTTAAATTTTTTAATTCTTTTTATTTTTATTTCTTTATTTAAACTATTACTATTCATCTCTTTTTTATTATTTTAATTTTTTGGCGTCTAATGTAAGTATAGTTTATAAGTATGTAAGTGAAAGTATATAAGTTTAGATTAAAGTGCAGTAGTGTTTAGTTTCAATATGTTAGAATTAAGCGTAGATAGCCAGTGGCAAATCGAGCTGGCAGACTATAAACACT
Source organism: Acheta domesticus (assembly GCA_031308135.1). NCBI lineage: Eukaryota > Metazoa > Arthropoda > Insecta > Orthoptera > Gryllidae > Acheta > Acheta domesticus. Next base: position 179,027,965 of record JAHLJT010004567.1, read on the forward strand.
AGGCAAATAGTGAAAGTGATGAGAGTAATGTATATAAAGTAATATATACAGTAATATAAATATAAAGTAAGTTAGAATTAAGCATAGAGACAGGAATACATGTGAGTTTAAGATAAGTTGAATTTACGCACTACCACCCAAATACCCATGTACCCAATATAGAGTAATAAATTATATATCTATGTTTGTTAATGAGTGTATGAAGGAAAGTATTTCACTTCACCTATTAATTATGTAATAGTAAAACAAGCTTTTTTATAAGTGCAGTTTGATTTAAAAATAACAAAGAACGCCTCAACGTTGATTCTTGAATTGAACAAGTGCGTTCTTGGCACTTACACCTACAGGGCTTCCGTCGACGGCGCTTGCGGTTCCTATGGTAAGCTGTGGATCTTTGGCGGTTCTTCACCGTAAAATCAATTAATCAATACCAGTTAAAACAACTAGCCGTTCACTCCACAGGCTCTCTAGCTACTGATATAAATTCCCCCAGATGTGCTAGCAAATTGTCGTTTCATCGACACAATTTTGAGGGATTTGAATCATTTTAATAATATCTTAGAGCAAATCACATCTATGAGAAGACATACGAGCAACTCGAATAATTTTATTGACAAGCAGTCCGAGAAATTCACTGCATTTAAACAACCACTAACTACATTCTTGGCACTAGTGAATGCACGACCTTCGTATCAGCGCTACTGCGCACCGTAGTCTGGTTGCGTGAGTGGTAGCGATGTGACGGCGACAACGAAACACCTTAGATCATTTCCTTGAAAACAGCACGAATTGGGGTCGTTTCAACAATGAGACGTCTGATCAAACAAAGCCATTTCAAGTAAACGAAGCCCAACAAGGAACTCCAATCATCGACAAGAGAATATCTGAGAATATCAATTTATCAACAAAACGTCCAATCAACTTGGATTATTTTAACAAGACGTAACAGCAATTCAAATGTTTTTAATGAAAATACTTCCGAACAAATCGAGTAGTTTTATCGACAGCAGTTCGAGCAACTCAGATCATTTCAACCAGCACCGAATAAATTCTTGGCACTTGTGCCTATGGGGCTTCCGGTGGCGGCACTGCAACGCAGCGAGCGCTGGAGGCGGCGGCGGCGGCGGGAGCGGCGGCGGCGGCGGCGGCGGGGGCGGCGGCGGCGGCGGCGGCGCGGCGCGGCGCGGCGCTACTGCGGCTGTTTGGGGAGCGGCAATCAATGGCGAGTCATCAGCGACTCGAGAACGCGCGGCGAGTTCGCGCAAGTTTTAATTAGTTTCGCACCTGGTGGGAGCGGGGCGGAGGAGGGGCGGAGGCAGCTGGGAAACGCCGCCGAGGCCTCCGCTCTCGTTAGCCGACACAAGTTTGTTTGTTAAGATAATATAAATCTTGGAAAGTGGCCTGAAAAATGCCGCGTTCGGCTCGTCGCCGCCGCCGCGGCAGCGATTTGCCGACCCGCTGAACGATCGTGGCGGCGAAGGAGGTTGTGGGTGGGGAAAGTCGATCATTGGCGTGGGCCAGGGTCAAGCTCGTTCAACACATGTGTCATTGTGGGCGTTCCTGAGATCGCGACAACGTGTGAGAGTTAACATTTTGATGGTGCAAAGAATGAACTTGTCCTTTTAGGGTGTTATGACCCTCAGAATTGAAATGTATTACAAACATAACGGGCGTTTAAAAGTATATTAATGTACGATCTAGTGTTTAATTGTCTTTTAGGTTCTGTAGTCATTCTCTATTTCAAGTTAATAAAATTTTAAAAAATGTTTGATGTTATTACTTTGTATCCCTCTCTTTGTTAGCAATACGTTCTTTAATTTCTTCTTTATCGTTTCCACAGTTATCTCAAATCTCAGAGATGATAAAAATAAGTGGCAATTACACCTTGCTAAGAACCGGCCGAATATTTGTCCATTATTCAATAAAATTTGTTTGTTAGATATTAATCACAATAAGATCCCCACATTTCTTATCATTCTATTCCAACCATGGATTCAATAATATTGACATGATTTGAACAACGATACGAAAAATGTTTTAAAAACGAAGACATTTTATAGAAACTTTTTATATTACATTTTATATGTTCTACTTCGCTAAATGTTTGCAGTCAACTATTTAATTAAAAAAATGTAGTTGTAATAAATGTATCAAAACCATGCTAAATTGTAATGCTTTCTCGTAACCAAAAATATGCTATTTTTTCTGAAGTTGGAAGAAGAATGGACACAGCAAAAAAAGAAGAAATATTTATCCTGTGAAATCCAGCCAGCAGACGGTAGTTTCTATTGCATTTTCCTGGCATATAGATCAATATGCAGGTCGTAATGCAGTCTACATCTTCTCAGCAAATCATCTCTCGACAACACGAACGCTCCAATTCCTCAAAATTCCAGTTAACACTCCCACTAGCGCCCTCGCGCAAGCACGGCGACGTGCCGTTCGTCTTTGTATCGCGGTTCGTCTCCAGAGAACAAGATGCCCGGACGCGCCATAAATGTGAATCAACACCGGCCGTAAAGCCAAGGACATAAACACGCGCCGCGGGGGTCTGCGCGCCGTCACCGCAGCCGTCAACGCCTCCCCCGCCTCCTCCACGCCCCGCAACCCAACGCCCGCTCCGCCTCCTCCGCGCTCTCGCCTCCACTGCCCTCCCCGCTTTCTCCGTCTCCCGTCTCACACCCGGGCCCGGCATCCCAACGTGTCCCCCGCCTTCACCCCACTCTCGCCTCCCCGCCTTCCCACCATACCGCCTCCCCCGCCTCGCCCCCGCGCCCCGCTCCCTAACCTCTTCCCCGCCTCCACCTCGCTCCCGCCTCCCCCAACTCACCCGCCTCCCATGCCTCCCGCCCTTCCCCGCCTTCCCGCCACCCCGCCTTCTACGCCACCCCCGCCACCACCCTCGCCCCCCACTCCCTAACCTCTTCCCCGCCTCCACCTCGCTCCTGCCTCCCCACCTCCTCCGCCTCGCCCCCGCGCCTCACACCACAACGCGCTCGCCGCCTCATCCTTGCTCCCGCCTCCCCCGCCCTCCCCGCCTTCTCCGTCCCCCGCCTCGCCGACGCGCCCCAACGTCTTCCCCGCCTCCATCTCGCTCCCGCTTCTCTGCCTCCTCCATTACCCCCGCTTCCCCCGCCGACTTCCCAGCCTCCCCCGCCTCGTATCCGCGCCCCGCACCACAACATCCTCTTCGCCTTCACTCCGCTCCCGCCATGCTGTGTTCTTCTCCTCCTTCACCCCCTTTCAGTGAATGCCACCCCTACGTCTCCCAGTCGCTTTCACATCTCTCTAGCCGTCTTCTTCGCCCTCTCTTTGCCTCCGTCCCTCTTCTGACAGCGCCCTGCTATAGCCCCGTTCCTGCATTCGCTCCTTCCTGGCTGCATCCACGGCTCCGAACTCGTTCCCGCCTCCACACCACTTGGCTCAAACCCCGCTCCGCGCAAGTCTCAGTATTGTTTCTTCTGCTGCTGCATTCGCCACTCCCCAACTTTGCCTCATTCCCGACCCATCCCTGTTCCATATGCGTCGCATCACCAGTTAATCCCCGTCACATCGAAACCCATCCCCACCACTTCTCTGCCCCATCCCCTTGCGTTTCAGTCCCTGTTCCCGCCCCAAGTCCTCCTCCCTATCCAAGCCCTGTCGTAGTCCCAGCACCCTTCCCCCAATCCCGTCCTCGTTCTCGCCTCCGTCCCAGTACCCGTTCCAAAATACCACGTCACAATACTCGTCTCAGTATTCGCCTCAGTGCTCGTCCCAGAATCTATCCCAGAACACATCCCAGGTACAGTAACGCAAACTCTACCACCACAACCACATCCAACTCCCCAGCATCCGCCTCATCTCTCACTGCCCACTCGTTGTCACCTGCGCCTTCTGACCCATGAGAGCGTGGCACCGCCTCATCCCCTCTCCACTGCACTACGCTTCCTGCCCTAGTCGCACACACTCCACACACCGTACCGACCCGTTTTTTAAACCAGCTGGCGTCCCCCCTCCGTCGGCGTCCCCACTTCTGTTGCCACTTCGTCGTATAAATTGGGAAATAGAATCTTCTATCTGTACGCATGTAGAAATTTGACTTATGTTCCTAAAACTGTTTTAGTGTCACTTTTCGTTACGAGATCTTTCTTTGGATGCGTATCGACAGATTACCAATATCATCATCAATATCAACCAGTATCATTTGTATAAACGGTTTGATTAAGCGAAACATAATGTAGTCATGGGTGAAGGGTGAGTATTTTCTTATTTTTATTGAGTGATTTGCCTCCATATATTTCATGCAAATCATGGTAACCATTCATCTATCAATTATCCATACGAATATATTAGAAAAAGGCAACAGAAAACTACGACTGTGGTTGTCTGTCACGAAGAGGAAGGCTACAGAAACTTCTCCCATAGGCTGAGTAATGAGATCACGCGGTCGTCATCTCATTTTCATCATGTTTTTGAATTTTTGTACCATGCATGTCGTTGTCCATTTGCTCCATTGGTCCCAGCCTGTGCCATTCTCCTCTGCTACTGTTGGAGTTGCCGTTGGATATCGTGTTCTTGCTTGCTTCTATTTCTTGCCAACGTTTACGACTGCACCCTTAATTCATAACCAATGTTACCACTAGCCCTCTTGTGCTTTCATTGGTCTATCTAGTCCCGCCCACTACACAACTTCCTAGCGTCGTAATATTCCTCAGATTCGCCCCAGAGGTGCAGGCGTGAGGAGTCTGGAGCCCAACAGAGGCGTCCACGGGTGTGAGCGGTGACTTTACGAAGGACGTCAAATCCTCACTGTAGCTTGACAAGCTTTTGATACTGGAAAGAACCCTGATGGATACCCGGAAAAATTAACAACACTGATAATACTCTTCTAAATGAATATCTAATTTGTTCTTTCATTTGAAAAATCAAGAGGATTTACTTATTCTCATTGTGCGGTACACGTAGGAAACTGTGGGATTACATATTTGGAAGGTAACATTGGAACCCGTTATGATGCCTAGGAAACTTTTAGGAAAACAAGCCATGTCGTAAGTAAATCATTGTATATATTTTCAGATGTTAATCTCACAATCTCAATTCTAAAATCAAGTATAATGAAGTGAAAAGCCGATCTAGCGATCTGTCTTGGGAGTTTCTGGCCTTGGAAATACACCTTCAAGAGTTGTAACATTTACCTCGTTGACACTATCAAAGTCAAATCTTTCATTGCCCATCCTTTTCTGTTCCACTTATCGCATTCACATTCTTTCATAATTTCTGTAATTTATTGCATTTCAACCCTCCAGCTACTTTGTTGGTGACAGATTCCTGGTAAAACGTTTGCATATAAATCATTTGCAAACAATCCATTATTGGTACAAACAGGTCCGAGATGCATACTACCCATGTGTGCACCACTACCTGTGCATTACAACCTCTCTAGTTTTCTCTGATAATTCCCCATCAATATTTTCTAAAACCCTCTCCATCCCCTCCGCGTTTGTTGTACATGTCTGGCACTGAAGTCGAACTTTTCTCAGATAAACAATGTTGCACACATTGGTATACACCACACCATGCAGAGCTCATCTTTCATTTTCGGCCCTACCATTCCACCCGCAACAGAAGATCCTTGTTTCAAATGAGAGAGTAGACCAATGAACTGGACAATGGTACAATATATTAAATTTCTCTCCTTCATAGATCAAAATTTATTCCATATTGACCCATCCACAAACAGCTTATGGAGGTATCGTTCTAACATATTTTCGATCCTCTCTTTGCAACACGGTAGGCCTGCCTGCACCGACCAACACCTACACAACTTCAATAAATCTTTGACTCAAAGGTCTTCCGTTTGCAAAAATACCCCTGGACTGCAAACAAATTCTTCTTCATACAATAACATTGATCCATTAGAAGTTTATTTTTACGAAATCTTACTTATAACGATCCCAAGGGATAAACCGAATCATGAAGGCGGAGTTTGCCGCCCTTTCTCGACTAATTTAGCAGTCACAAAAGCTCCTCTGCTGATGCGACCGAGTGGGCGGTCGGGCAATCTGACCGGCAGAAGGTCGGACCGGCAGACGAGCAGATGGAGAGGGAGGAATGAAGAAAAGAAGGAAGGGGAGACAGGAGGATTGGAGGAAGGGTAGAAGGAAGAGAGGAAGGGAAGAAGAGAAGAAGCGAGGAAGGTAGGAAGATCGGAGTATGTAAGGCAGGGAGGAAATAAGGAAGATAACAAGAGAAGATGGGACGATGGAAGGAAGGGAGAAAAGCGAGCAAGAATGGGATTATGGGAAGAAGAGAAGATGGAGAATGAGAGGAAGAGGCGATAGGATAAGAGGATGGGAGGATACGAGAAAGGGGAGGAAGGGCAAATGGAGGAACGGAGGATGGGGAAGGGAAGAAGGGAAGAAGGGCGGAAGGGGAAGGCCTGAGAGGAAGGATGGGAGGGCGAGCAGACGGATGCACGCGAAGCGCGGCATGCTGGCAGTGGATAGGCAGTCGAGCGCGCGGTCGCACCGGACAATGGCCAGAGGCTGTTGTCGCGAGGCCGCGGCGACACCGCTCGTTAAGAGCGCGGGCGCGTCGTATCTGTTTACGCCCCCGCGGCCGTTGTCGTCGTCACCGCCGCCGCAACGAGCGCTTAAGTCGCTCGTAACGCCCACCGCCGTCGCCACCGCCCTCGCGGACACCGCCACCGCGAAGCGACCACTCGCGCGAGGACCCGCGCCCGGGGGACTTCCTCGTGCAGTGAGCCCAAGCGGACCAAAAGAGGGTCGAAAGGCAAGATTAATAATAATAATAATAATAATAATAATAATAATAATAATAATAATATAGTATCAAGTACTGGAGCCATCCTGAAGGCCATGCATCAAGGCATGTTTCAAGGAATTAGATCTTCCTGAAAACCTATGGAAGCTTATGCAGAAGGTTACTATCATCTCAACGGCCAGAATCGTCAGAAAATTTGTAGGAAATGAACGTGAATAATTAGATTCAAAATTATAACCATAATTTGTATTGTGATTATGTTAATCTGTACAATTTATGTAGTCACCATAGAGATACGAGATAATAAAATAATAATAATAATAGTAATAATAATTGTCAACCCGGATAGCCGAGGTCGCTAATGCAATAGTGCTGTGGTGATCTCGGACGGAAGGATCGCGGGTTCAAGACCCGCCTCGGGCATGTATGTGTTTGTGTATGTCTGTATGTGTGTGTCGTCCATTAACCCTTCATTATCATCATCATTACTTCCATTTCCCCAGGACTAACAAGTCTGGGGGATAAAAATCGGATTCAGCTTAATGCTGATCTCCTGATGAATCACATGCACCTGCCACCGAGATAAAATGATACTGAGCCGCTGTAAGTGCAGGGGCATGCATGTGTGGTTTGAGACGAACCATTTGCGAACAAAAAAGAAACAACATTGCTTTCTTGGGAACGGCTCACATTTTGTATAAAGTCATTGCTTTATAGGGAACAGCACACATTATGGGCAAAGCATTGTAGATGCACCGATGGTCTCTACTCTGCTCCATCGGAAGTTGGTTAAAACCCATAGTATATTTTATATTCAATTGACTCATAACATATTTAATCGTGAATTAAAGGAAAGATAATAATAATGTTATTTTTTATTTCATTTTCTCATGACACTCACGGGATGAATTACGCCAACGTATGGATTATGCTCGACAAATGAGAGAAGGAAGGTCGATTAGATGGTCGATTGTTAACTGCCAAACGTATGGAAGGTATGTTTTGTTTAATACACTCCTTCGAGATTTTGAATGGCTGAGCCGCAATTAGCACTCAAAGGTTGGTTTGAAAATATACTTTGTATTGAAAAATTTACATTTCAGACGCACATAAACACTCTAGAAACACATAAATTCAATATTATTTACAGAAGAAATTAATATATTTGTTCACAAAGGAAAAATTACGAGTAAATAAAAAACACCCAATTTACACAATTCAATTGCTTTTTTTCTCTCTGCGTAAATATTTCTTTTATATATATATTGTGATGGAACTGCTCACAAAATGGAGGCGCCGACACACTTATGGTGTGACAGTCGTCCCAAGTCGCAGGAGGGGACACGCGCTGAATTTATTTAATAAGGGCGCCAAGCGCATGCCCACTTACCTGCTTAATGTCGCCGGCGTTGAGCGTCTCAGGGGTGAGCGCCCTGGGTCGAAGGGTTGCATTTGGTGGTTTCTTAAGATTTAGAATAATAACACTTTGCTATGGTATTAATTGGTTCACCCGACCAAATGGCGGGGACTAATTTATTCAAAAAATTAAACGAAGAGAAACTGTTCAGGTTGATGCTGGGTTGTTGTCACTTTAGTAGCCGATTAATGAATGATGGTGATGACAACTTACAATCTGTGATGTTAGATGGTAATGTCACCGCGACTGGATTGCTCGCCGAGCGACGGAGAAGTGTAGTCGGACCCTCAGGAGGCGACGCCGGAACGTTGCAAGGTTGGCCTCCGATTGCCTCCGGGGTGATGACTCCGGCGGACGGGACGTCGGCGGTGGATGACCGGGCGGTGGCGACGCGATGCTCGCGCGCGTCTCAGGCCGTCACACGACACCTGGACCGCGTATGACGCTCGAAGCCAAACTTTGGCTATTCGGAATTAATTCCGTGAAGACCGGGCCAGTTTCGCAGTGGTCGGCTCAGTGTGTGCCTTACCCACTGCTGCTGTTCCCTTTCTACCGCAGGTTTCATTAACTGACTAATATTCGGTGGTTTTCTTAACTACCACTGTTAATCTACTCAAAACTTTACTTGTTGGTTTCTATCTCCATACGACTTCTCCTGCACGACCGTCCTCTCTAGCGTCTGTCGCCCGTCCTCCCTCTCTCGCCTCTCCCGCCCGTCTGTCGTCTCTCGTTTTCTCGAAAAAATCTCAAAGTGCTCACGTGCTTCCTGCCTAGTGATTTTATTGGTCGGATTTGAACTTCTCGAACCTTCTATTTCATCAACGGTGCCTTCTGGTTGTTCATTGGCTGGCATTGTTAGGCCGGAGGAGCGCGCACGTGTCCCTTCTGCTTTGGCATGTGATGATTTTATAGGCTTTTAGAGGATTATTGAGCCGGGTGCGATCGCCAAGTCGCTAAAATGGTTGTTCCGGCTGTCGATCATCCAGTATTGTTGGACAAAGGGTAAGATTTATTGTTAGGGGCTTCTGGAGAACTTGGGCCGTTGGGCGGAACTAAATCGGATCGCGGTGGACGCGTGGCCCTTTCCAACTTCCGGTAATTTGGCGTGACGCGGGGGTGAGAGGGTGCGATGGTCACCCGACGCATCGCGGTATTGTCTGAAAAAGGGTATAATTGATAGTTGAAAGTTTATGGGGGGCTTGAGCGGCTGGGCGTATCTAATTCGAGGGCGCGTAGTTCTTTCCTGCCGTCCGGTAATTTGGCGTGACGCAAGGGTGGAGGACTGCGATGGTCCCCGACACATCGCATTACCCCCCCGTACAATGAGATTAAAAAAAACGCATGGGACATGTTTTTTTTAATCTAAGAACAAAAAAAGGAGATTTACAAAAATAGATGATAAATAAATTTGGGGAGCATGTGCCGACAGATGAAGCGGTGAAAACACAAAAACCTGGCATGTCCAGAACGAAAATTAGGGGTTTCAATGACAACTCTAACATGATAAGACAATACTAGTTAATTAAGCAAAAGGATAAAATTAATGAAGAGGAACAACACTAAAGCTATCTCTAAAAAACTAGATGACCAATAAATTTAGGACACAAAATCTTTAAGAAGTAATACAAACACATTAATGATAAGAAAATGAATGAAAATAATCTTTATCATTTTTCAAAAATAAGAAATGGTGGTGGGCCATTAGCAACACCTACTCAAACTAAGAGCAAACTAAGCACTAAATAAGTAATTAAGAAGATAACATAGAGGGATAATTGGAAACAAAACTTAGAAAGACTGACAAAATGAAACAATGGGGTACCTAAAACTAGTTAAACGCTACTGCAAATTGAATAATTGTGCAAAGTGAAGAGCCAAAAGTGGGAACCCTGTTAATCATTATTATATTTGACGCTCTTTTAATACGATTTTAGAGGTATAAAAACAAGTGGAATAAATGTGACATTTGCAAAATAATAGATAAGCATAATAGTCAACAGTGGCCAAATTATTTAAAACACAAGAGGAGGAAACAAAATATCAACACGATGGAGAATTGAAAATAGAATGGTAGACGTGAGAAAACAACCAATGAATTAAACAAAGGACTTGGGTTGCAAAAACATTAAATTCATAATATCAGAATGGAGCTCGTTTCATTAATTAAAGTCAATGGCTATAACTCTCGTCAACTCTCGACAGAGTATATCTAAGGGATATCTGAATTATTTCTCTCTCTTTTTAATCAACAACGACGTTCACTTATAACAATCACTTAACCAAAGCATTGAAGTAGTAGCGAACCCACGAAATTAATTAATAATAAGACGTGCCAGGGCAACCGGGCTGGATCCACAAGAATATAATTAAAATAAGGTTACCTAATCAGAGCGACATAAATGAGGGCTTTTATTCTTTCAGCCAATTAATCTAGTTTAATCTCTGAAAGGAACAAGGTTATAAAAATTGTGAGGACCAACCTCGGAACCATCTGTGCTACGTAAAGTGCAAGCGTTGGGGGCTACAAGCCTCATAATTTGGTAAGGACCTACAAATAAAGGAAAGAATTTACTAATAAGGCCTTCAGGCTGATTAGATACTCTGAGAGCTTTGATTAAAACTTTATCGCCGACTTTGAATAAATGGGTTTTACTCTTCTGGTGTTGTTTTCTCGTATCACCAGCTTTCTTTAAATTTGAGAGAATAATTTGACACCGATCCTCAGGGGAAATTGGAATTTGAGTGGCCATTTTTGCTAAAATAGGAAACAATGGTTTCGGCTTCTTATTGAATTGAGCCTCGAAAGGTGTAAATCTGGAAGATTCATGGGGGATGTGGTTAAGCCACGTATTAATCTTCGGTAGTAAATCGGGCCAAGCGGTTTAAACGGCCTCTGTGGTGGTTGACCTGGGGCTGTCGAAGGCGGCGCGAGAAGGGGCGCGGTTTGGCCTTGACCGACAATGAAGGGAGGCGGAAAACTGGTCGGCGCCGGGGGGGAGGGGGCGGGGGGAAAGTGCGGCGAAGGGCCGTGGTTAAAAGGACGCTCTTGACCTTGCGAATGGCGTGGGGGAAATCCTCGATTCTGATTATTATTATTGCCATTACGTGGGCGTGAAGAGTTTTGACTCTGATTTTGATAAGAAGCGAATTGCACATTCGTTTGGTCGAAATCGCCCAATAAGATCTGAAATTGCTCAAGATCTTTTACAAAACTAGTTTTAAGGAGGTTTTGAATGACATATGGATAATGACGAGTTAATAGCCACATAATTTCGTCGTCAGGGGGGGTAGGTTCGCATTGTTTAAGTTGGGCAATGCGAGACACTGCATAATCCCGCATAGACATGTTACCATTCTGGTCCCATCTACCTTTAGCCAAATCCATTTTAAAATTGTATTGGGTGTTTCTATCCCAAAAACGATTAATAAATTTGGAACGAAAATCCTGAAAATCAGCCGGAACTGGTAACAATGTTTGGAACCATTCTTGGGCATGGTCAACCAACATTTGGGCTATAACCTTCGTTTAGAAGATTCAGGAATGTGTCTCGCTAAAGCAAAATAATTTTCAACATTACGTAAGAACGTAATGGGCTGTTCACCGCGATTACCAGAGAATTTTAAATTTGGAGGAATTGACAGTGGCATAGCATTAACCGGGAAAGCTGAAATAGTCTTTTCCGCTACTTTAATTGCTAGTTCGTCTATTTTGACTTCGATTTCTTTCCGTTCCATTTCCGCCTGTGCCTGGATAACTAATTTTGCTGTTTCAATTTTATTGTTCAGGGAGTCGTGAAGTCCTTCAATCTTATTGTCAACCCCTTTTAGTTTCTTGGTCACCTCGCCTTTCAAGTTGGAAATTTTGGATTCATTGTCTTTAAATTTATCACGAGCCCAATGTCCCAAATTTAATTGCTTTTCTGAAACGGTTGCAATATCCTTGTTTATGCTGTCTTTAAATTCTGTCATTTGTTGAACTGTTTCAGACTGGAGCGATTCGCATTTCTTTAGTTGGCCTGTTAAATGTTCGTTGATGTCAGAAATTTGCGTAGAATTATTTTCAACAGCAGAGGCGAGAGAGGCGATTTTAGTGCTCTGTTTATCGACCTTTGAATTAACCGAATTTAGTTGTTGAGACACCTCACTTTGAAAAAGGGTGAAATTAGTGAGGTGTTCGTCTAATCTACTATCAAGGGCACAAAATTTCGAATCAAATCTAGAATTCAAGTCCTGAAATTTAGAATTTAATTCTTGACGCTGTTCGTCAAATTGTGATCGAAATTGACGAAATTCTTGACGCTGTTCGTCAAATTTTGCGATAAGAGTGCTGAAAAATTGAGACATTTGGTCTGAGGGTGGCGTCGGAGCGGCCGCGGCGAGGGTAGGTCCGGCCTCGGCGGTACTCGTCTCGAGTACCTGCTCTAAAGAAACCCCGACAGTAGGGGCGAGAACAGCTGGGGGCGTGAGCTCGGCAGGCGCGTCGGCGTTTTGCGGGAGCGGGGTCAGAAACCTCGGGGTTTTGAATGGGATTATTTTCAGCCATCGTGGAGCGAGCAATCCTCGAAGTGACGTAAGTACGATAATGACGCCTACAGCGCGTTACACATGAGTACACAATCAAACACAATAAAAAGAAAAGTACAAAACACACACAATGAAATGTTAGAGGATAACACTGAGAAATAAACATAAAATTTCAAATAGAAAGTAAACACTATTAAGTAAACATATAATTGTTACGTGACGGAAATAGCACGTATAATGAAAAAGGAAAAAAAATAAAATAGAGTTCAATTAACCACACTTAAACACTATATGACGCATTAAGAAATTGTAAAAAGAAAATAACAATAAAATGAAATAATGCGTCTGAAAAGAGAGTGAAATGTTCTTATAAATACACTTTGGGCTTCTAAGTTATGAGAATCACTGTAATACTCTGAGCATTCACTGATACAAAATATGTAAAAATTACCGGAAGTTCAATATAAAATTTAAGTCTCACACGCAAGCAAAGTGATTGAAAACTTCATAAAATACAAAATATCAAAAGAAACACACATTAAAACCAAATGCAATCTTCAGTTGGGCAATAATTGAGCAAGCGTAAACGGAAAATGGATAAGAAAGAATTAGTGAGTTCAATAAGAAATACACAGGTGCGAGTAACACAAAGTAAAATACTTGTTAAAAACCACGTAGTGTGTCAATTTATGCTCTGCACGCTGCACAAGCAAATTATACGTGAAAAAACAAACGAAGTTGGGCGACCAATTTATGAGATGCCCGCTACACAAGTTCAATTATTCGTGAATAGAAAACCACGTTGGGTGTCAATTTATGATCTGAGTCTACACAAGCTCAATTATTCGTATAAAAACAACCACGTTGGGCGTCCAATTTATGTGATGGAACTGCTCACAAAATGGAGGCGCCGACACACTTATGGTGTGACAGTCGTCCCAAGTCGCAGGAGGGGACACGCGCTGAATTTATTTAATAAGGGCGCCAAGCGCATGCCCACTTACCTGCTTAATGTCGCCGGCGTTGAGCGTCTCAGGGGTGAGCGCCCTGGGTCGAAGGGTTGCATTTGGTGGTTTCTTAAGATTTAGAATAATAACACTTTGCTATGGTATTAATTGGTTCACCCGACCAAATGGCGGGGACTAATTTATTCAAAAAATTAAACGAAGAGAAACTGTTCAGGTTGATGCTGGGTTGTTGTCACTTTAGTAGCCGATTAATGAATGATGGTGATGACAACTTACAATCTGTGATGTTAGATGGTAATGTCACCGCGACTGGATTGCTCGCCGAGCGACGGAGAAGTGTAGTCGGACCCTCAGGAGGCGACGCCGGAACGTTGCAAGGTTGGCCTCCGATTGCCTCCGGGGTGATGACTCCGGCGGACGGGACGTCGGCGGTGGATGACCGGGCGGTGGCGACGCGATGCTCGCGCGCGTCTCAGGCCGTCACACGACACCTGGACCGCGTATGACGCTCGAAGCCAAACTTTGGCTATTCGGAATTAATTCCGTGAAGACCGGGCCAGTTTCGCAGTGGTCGGCTCAGTGTGTGCCTTACCCACTGCTGCTGTTCCCTTTCTACCGCAGGTTTCATTAACTGACTAATATTCGGTGGTTTTCTTAACTACCACTGTTAATCTACTCAAAACTTTACTTGTTGGTTTCTATCTCCATACGACTTCTCCTGCACGACCGTCCTCTCTAGCGTCTGTCGCCCGTCCTCCCTCTCTCGCCTCTCCCGCCCGTCTGTCGTCTCTCGTTTTCTCGAAAAAATCTCAAAGTGCTCACGTGCTTCCTGCCTAGTGATTTTATTGGTCGGATTTGAACTTCTCGAACCTTCTATTTCATCAACGGTGCCTTCTGGTTGTTCATTGGCTGGCATTGTTAGGCCGGAGGAGCGCGCACGTGTCCCTTCTGCTTTGGCATGTGATGATTTTATAGGCTTTTAGAGGATTATTGAGCCGGGTGCGATCGCCAAGTCGCTAAAATGGTTGTTCCGGCTGTCGATCATCCAGTATTGTTGGACAAAGGGTAAGATTTATTGTTAGGGGCTTCTGGAGAACTTGGGCCGTTGGGCGGAACTAAATCGGATCGCGGTGGACGCGTGGCCCTTTCCAACTTCCGGTAATTTGGCGTGACGCGGGGGTGAGAGGGTGCGATGGTCACCCGACGCATCGCGGTATTGTCTGAAAAAGGGTATAATTGATAGTTGAAAGTTTATGGGGGGGCTTGAGCGGCTGGGCGTATCTAATTCGAGGGCGCGTAGTTCTTTCCTGCCGTCCGGTAATTTGGCGTGACGCAAGGGTGGAGGACTGCGATGGTCCCCGACACATCGCAATATATATATATATATATATATATATATATATATATATATATATAAAAGTTCAGTAATGTTGGAAACAATTCAAATTTATTGTCATTTCCGACAAGTATGAGCCTTTGGGGTCATTTAGGAACAATGTGCTTCGCCGAGGATTAAGTGCTCATTCTTGTGCCCTTAAAACAGGAGAGGACAATGACGCTTGGGAGTTGCGGTACTGAATTACAAGGAGGTGAATTCGTAACCGGCGAAGTGCGTTCAAATTACGCACTTTGAGAATGAACTATCACTCTCAATGAGGTTAACCTTAAGTTGTCACATGTCTAGCTGACGTCAGAAATGGCGCAGTGTACTGAGTAATCCACGGTGAAATTCAAAAACCGGTCTCTCGACGTGGGTGGTCGTGTGGTGCATGTAAATGTAAGTGTAAGAAAGGGAAGAGGAAAAGACAAGGAAGGGAAAGGAAAGATAGCGCGCGGTTCCTGGCCCGTTTGTTAGGGTGTTCATTGCAATCGTCGGATCGGTCAGTTGTTGATCTGAGAAACCACGAAAAACTACCGATCAGAGCATCCAACTGCTAGAATTCTTCTCCAGAGAGCAGCTGAATTCGACCTAACTATGTAGCTAGGGTCGAAAATCCTGTCGGCGTCAGGACTCGGACCCTAGGGCATCCCGGTCACTGCAGTGTTATCAGTTCCGTGACTCATTCTGTACGCATAGTACAACAGTTCTTTGTGTGCCACGGAAATGTAGCTTTACTGTGCGCACGTTTTGTTGAGCACTTCTTTTGCTTGTAGTTCATTTACAGTTGAAATTGATTTTCTATAACTCGGGAACAAACATTTTTCAAATTTTAATTATTTAAAATTTTGATTATTTTAACATTTTAAACATTTTAAAATTTTAATTATTTTCTAAATCTTGTTTGTAGTTTTTTCAATTTCTTTTTAAATTCTGGGCCTCAAGAAAATGTGCGCACATAAATCTCTTTCCCCACACGTCATATACAGTATTTACTGATTTTTTGACAAATAAATAAATAAATAATTAAAAACTTTCGGTTCCAAAACTTAACACGTGCATAGCAAAAAAAATAGTAGTGTACTTTCTCAGTCTGAATCAGTGAAAAACTACTGATTGACAGTGACTATTCACTGATAGTGTCAGTTATAACTCTGCCACTGACAATCAGTGAATTGAACTGACCAAATCAGTGAAAATCGGGTCCACTTTATGAATCAGTGAAACTTCACTGTTTGAATCAGCGAAACAGTGACAACAGCAGCACGTAATCAACTGGACGATCAGTGAGAGTTGTGGCGCGGCACTGACGACCAGTGAAACGCTGGCGGTCATTATGAAAAGGATCGCATGTTCGCTGATTGTCAGCGAAACTACACACTTCGACTGAAGATATCAGTGACTTCGGCTCTCACTGATTGAATCAGTGACAATTTCACTGATTCAGATTCAGAGAGTACTCTTCATTGGATTATAGCTGTCGCATGATGTCAATTGTGTCGCAAGTAGTGGCGCGCGGAGTGCGAGAATGCGGTCGGTTCGCGCAGTAAGAGAATATGCAGAATAACACAAACAAATATTTGCACTTTTGAGACAAAATCGAAATTAGTTTTTTTATATTACCAGGGTCGTGGTTATCTAAGGAAACTGTTGATACCGCTGATGTCCTCGGAGTTTAAACAGTTTTCTTTCAGTATCTGCGCGCATTGAAAATTAGGGATATAGACACTATAACAGAGGATATAATCAATAAACTACGAATAGTTTTCTTGGTAAAAAAAATCATATAATTTGGGCCTTTACTGATGATTTAATTTAATATTTTGTTTCAGGTACGTGTACCTTACCAATACACATTTTATTGCATTCATGCTTCTGAAATATTGCATTTTGCTCATTTAAAGCATATATTAAGTTCTTCTACATCTTCGTACTATATTTCACTTTATTTTTATATTATTATGTAATTCCAAGATATGTTACTTTTTCCACATTTTGTTACGTTATTCCACGGTATTTGCTATTACACTTTGTAGGTTACTACATGTTATTTTACGGTATTTCTAGGTCTTCTAGTTTTGTATACATTAGTTTACCCTCATTCCATTACCTCTTCATAAATTTTTTCGTCCACATACGCTGCAGAAACATTTCAATTTTACGACCACTTAACGTGGGTTCCACATCATCACGCAAACAAGATTAAATTTAAAGCCGTTCACACACCTTTAAATAATACAGAAATTGACGAACTCCCTCACAGTTAAACCTCAGCCCCCGCTTTGTAAGTTTCTCTGGCGCGAGGCCTTCCCCTTTGTGCATATTCCATGAAATCTTGCCTAGCAGGAGGTCGACCCGGCCCAGCCCGACCCGGCCCGGCCTGGCCCGACGGAGTGACGCGGAGCATTTCCTGCCCGGCTGTTTCCTTGTACATTTTTAATTGCCATTAATGATGAAGAGGGATAACACTTTTCAGGTCCCGAGAAAGGGGGGAAAGGCCGAAGCGAATCGTCCAAAACTCCCGGGGAACTTTTTCCAGGATTAAGCGGCCCCTATCAAGTAATTTCGTCCATAATTCGCGATTATAAGCGCGGGGTTTTCTGTCGTGATGGAGGGCTCCGCCGTTGGGGCAAATGTTACGCTGGCGGGAAGCGCTTCTGAACGAGGGCGGGAAGTGGTGCGGAGGGGGGTGAAGAAGTGCTCGCTGCCGCCGTGAGGACGATGTGACACTATCAATCTTTGCGAGCGCCCTCGTGTGCTCCCCCTGGTAGCCTGGTGGTTTGGGTGGGGCCCGCAGATTTGGGCTTTTCCTTGGGGGTGTTTACACGTCGTTTATTTGAGATGAGTTCTCTGGTTGTGACAGAAGATTAGGATCTGTAAGGGATCAGTCTTCCGTTATTTAAGTATAATAGTATACGTGTGTCCTCACTTGATATGCAAGTTCTTACACTCACATAATTTAAAATATTTTTCGTTGAATAAATTTCTATTGTTCCCAGACCAATATCTGACTACATTTGTACAGTTGTCGTTAATTACTAATACTTCCTGTGTTCCCTGCTTTACGTACCAATCAATAATCTGCCTGTTGTTCTTGTTTCTCCTTTGTAGTTAGAATGTTTATATTTATTCCCTTTAAAGCTCCTTCACCGGCACAATTTCTAATGTCCTTTCAAAGTAGCTACATAATTTATTATTGTTGTTCTTGTCCATTCCAATATCGCATTTATACCATGAAACAATATTCAATGAATTTCCTTGAACGAGTTTTACTGTTTCCATTAGTGTCGTCACTAAGAGCTCGTGTCTCTCGTCCAAGCTGCAAATGTTTCCAGTGGATCCTTTCTTCAAAATTGGGAAATTTTCATTCATAAGTTAACAACTTAACTTGATAACTACAATTACGACATATATTATTATAAAATATTTATTTCATAAACCAATAACTACTGGCATAAATTCGAAATTACTAGAAATAGCTAATATTGTTATAAGGAAACACTTCTAGCAAATTCTTGCCTTTTGTTGGCTATTATTTCTAATACTAAAAAATTATCTTATGAATAGTACTTTGATTTAAAATAAAATTATAAAGTAATGAAATTGCTGACCCGCCTGGGCGTAGAAATCTGGCGCGCTTACTTCCCTCAACACTCCACAACGTAGTACTAACCTCTGCCAACGAATTCCAGCGTAAAAACGGCTGCTGATTGGCCAGCATCTACGTCATAAACGCAAACTCCTACTAGTCTCCTCAGAGAAGCAGAGAATTTGTTATTACAGTAGACTTAGTGTTCGTTATTACAGTTAATCGTATGCAAAGAGCAGTGTGGTACGATTCTTTGAACAACGAAACTATATCCTAGGCCATCACTGTATTTTATGACGACTTGGCTCCGCACAACAATGACGATTGGCACAACAATCACAGACTCTTTTTTTTTTTGAATTTATTTTTACCTGTTCGACATATTTGTCTTTCAGGGGTTTGGACATACAAACAAATAACTGGCGATTTGATACTCACTGGAACCTGTAGTAGGAATTATTAACAATTAAATTTTTGAAAAGGTTATGCTATGAAAATAAAGAAGTTTGAATAGAAGGATAATATGTTGTGAATGTAGTAATTATGGTGGATGAAATATATCTTTAGGAAATTTTGATAGTATACGTCGAGGAAAATGATATGTTTGACCTAAATTGAAAGTGCGGGTCTGTTGTAAGTCATCTAAGGAGTTGAAAAATTTAAGGCTTTGTGAACGAATTAGGGAGTTGATAGTGTCAATTTTCAGTTCATTATGGAGTTGAGAGTTGGGAATATACCAGGGTGCGTGAAATATTTTCCTGATGAATTTATTTTGGAGAATTTGTAATTTATTAATATGGGTTTTGGCAGCATTGGACCAGATGGGGCAAGCATAAGTAAGGGTAGGACGAATAATTGTGGTATATATTAATTTTGCTGAGTGAATGTTTATAGGTGATTTATAATTAATGAGGGAGTGTAATTATAAATTTTAGTGTTAGTTTTATGTATAATGTTTTTAATATGGGCATTCCATTTAAGTTTAGTGTCTAAGAGGAGTCCAAGATATTTAATAGGTGTGTTGGGTGATATCCAGGGTATAGCTTGATCAAGAATTAATATTTCTGCAGGGATGATTGGTTTACAGAGTGTGAAGATTTTAGCTTGACATTTATTCATGTTAATTTTAATCTGCCATTTAGAAGTCCAATTTGTATAAAGCAGAAGGTCGGATTGTAGTCTATTTTTGGCAGTTGTTAAATTTTTATGACTAATGAAGAATGCAGTATCATCAGCAAAAAGGGCTAATTCTGAGTACGTAAAGTTGGGAATGTCAGAGAGATAGATGTTAAAAAGAAGAGGAGATAGACAGGACCCTTGGGGCACGCCCACGCCAATTGAAAATAGTTGAGAAAAAGAGGAATTAATTTTGACACGAAAAGTGCGATTAGAAAGAAAATTTTGAATTATTTTGAACAAATAAGTAGGAATTCCAATTTGGAATAATTTATAAATAAGACCATGATGCCAAATTTTGTCGAATGCTTTTTCGATGTCCATTAATAATACAATAGTATGCTGTTTTAGGTGAAAGGAGTTTTCAATATGTTCTGTTAGTCTTAAAAGTTGATGAGTAGTTGCATGCTGATGAGTGAAGCCAAATTGAGTGGGAGGAATAATTTTGTTAATTGTAGTGAAGTGTAATAATCTGTGATGTATAAGGGTTTCAAATATCTTGGAAAGAGAGGAAAGTAAACTAATAGGTCGGTAGTTCGATGGGTTTCTAGGATCTTTTTGTGGTTTACAAAAGGGAAGTACGATTGCTGTTTTCCAGGTAGTTGGAAAGTAATTAAATCTCAATGCGGAATTTAGAATAGAAGTAAAAGCAGCAATTGATCTTTTACCAAGTGACTTGAGTGTTTGATTATTGATAGTATCCAATCCTGGATATTTGCGAGTTTTTAGTGTTTTAATAATTGAATGAATTTCAGAAGGGGAAATATAATCAATATTTTGGGGAACATTAAAATTTGAAAGAGAGAGAAAATTGCTAACAAGATTGTAAAAGTGAATATTAGTAGTTTAATTAGGAGTAAACGTATTTTGGAAATGAAGACCTAGTAATTGAGTTTTGTCATAGTCATTTATTGCTGTAGTGGAATGTTGCTTAAGGATTGGAATAGATGTTTTTTTCTTTACAGATTCTTTTAAGAGTTGACCAGAGCTTTTTTGATTGGGGATGAATTTGTTTAATAAAGTTTTTGTATTCATTGAATTTATCTTGTTCCAGTTTAGATTTTATAATCCTAGATATTTTGTTTAGTTTAGTTTTAATATCTTTACGCCTGGTTTGTTGCCAGAATCGTCTTAGGGAGTGCTTAGTTTTAATAAGGTTAATAATAGGTAAAGGTAGAGGTTTATAATTTACGAAATTAGTTTTTGGTATATATTTAGAACTTATGTGTAAATTATGATTTATTGCATCCGTGAAATAAGTGATGTACGAGTCTATGTCATGAGTTGATAATATATTTGTGGGGAATTGAATGCTGTTTTCAATATTTAATGTAAATTTATTCCAATTTACTTTTTGGAATATAGGAGAAGAGTTAGAATAGGTGATATGAGAGTTGAAATAAATGTTTATAATAACTGGATAATGATCTGAATCAAGCTCAGGTAATACGTTTTGAGTAATTGGAAGGTTTATGTTTTGTGTGATTAGTATATCTAAAATATCTGGGATGATATTTTCATTATAGGAATAATACGTGGGTTCATTAGGGGCATGAATTTGAAGATTATGATTAGCAATACATTTGTGTAATTTTATACCATTTGGATTATTATTAAGACTTCCCCAGATTTGATTTTTACAATTTAGATCTCCGAGCAGTATGATTTTGTCTGTTGTATTGTTAAATATGCTTTTAAAATGTGTCAGCGGGAAATTATACTTCGGAGGCTTATACGCAACTGTAAGGTGGTAATGGATTTGATTGATATTGATTATTATTGTAATGAATTCGAGGGAGGGAGTGATAGGTGTATTTATAAGAAAAGATTTGAGTTTGGAAGAAATAATAATAGCTACGCCACCCGATGCTATATTGTCAATTCTGTCATATCTGTATATTTTATATCCATGTAAGTAAAATTTTTCATTGGGGATGAGATGCGTTTCGGTGATATATGCTATTTGGATGTTGTGGGAATAAAGAAAATGTTCAAATAATTGATGTTGCCTTTTAATTCCATTGGCATTCCAATTGAGCAGTGTTATGCTGTTAGTTTTCTTAGACATTTTGTTTGTTCAGAAGTAATTCTATGATTTGTTGAATTTGTTGTATTAGTGAAGATATAACTTGCGTAACTATTGTGGTAATTAATTGTGAGATATTTAATGAAGAAGTGTTAATGTTATTAATATTTTGAGAATTGCGAGCTGTGTTGGAATATGTATTTGACCAGGCATTAGGTGGTTTCTGAAGTGGGGGAAAGTCTGTGTTGTGGAATGTGAAGGTTTTAGGCTGTGTATTTGTATTTTCCAAATTATGTATGGTCTCTTGTGAAGTATTATTGAATTTAGAGGTTTTGTTGTTAAGTGCTTGTTTAAAAAAAGGGCATCCTCTATAATTAGCAGTGTGATTCTGGTTACAGTTAACACAAATCGGAAGTGAATTTTGAGGTTTGTTGCAAAGAGAATAGTGGTGATTCTGATTACATTTGACACATCTGGGAGTTAAACGACAGTTTGCCTGTGAGTGATCAAATCGTTGACAGTTTTTACATTGTATGGGTGAAGAACGTTGAGTTCTTGGTTGAATATTCACTAAGCAATGAAATAAGGTTTTCAGGTGTAGAATTTCTTTACCTTCTTTGGAGTTTTGTAGGTCTAAAGCACACGTTTGAAGAGGTTTTCTGGATTTGTCGTAAAGTCTTCTAACACTGATTATGGGATATTGTAACCTAAATAGTTCATTATAAATGTCTATTTCTGAAATTGAAGAAGGAATGTTTTTAAGCATTACAGGGAAACACTTTTTTGATGGATCTTGATATGTATAAAATTGAATGTTGTTTGATTCACTAAATTTGCGAAATTTCCTAAAGTCATCAATAGATGTGAACTGTATTTTTATTTCATTTTTGCGAGACTTAGTGGTGTATTCATGTTGCACAATTTTTGATATATCTTGTATTAATAGCGGGTAATTTTTTCCAATCACTGTAAACGGTGGAATTTTCACTTCAGAGTTAGAGAGTTCGTTATCAGGATCGGCAGTTTCATTCAAGATGTCGTATCTGGAGTATGTTGGAATTGAATAGGTTGGTTTACATTGTTTTTGACGTTTGGCTGAATTTGCTTCTTGAAGAGGAGGTTGATTATTTGTATTACCTGAAGTGGGTGTAAAGATTGTGGAAGATTGGTTATTAGGTGGCATTTCTTCTAATCCGGGAGCAGCTTGAAGAACATTGATGGTAGTAGATGATGTTGATTGCTGAGAAGAATTTTGAGGTTGATGTATCACATCTTGAGGCAATGACTTTTGACGTTTGGCTGGATTTGTTTCTTGTAGAGGAGGCTGGCTTCTATTTGCATTATACGAAATGTCTGTGTAAATGAAGGGAGGATGGTTGTCCGTTTGCATTTCTATCAATCCGAGAGTAGCTTGAGGTACATTGACAGCATTCGATGTTGATTGAAGAGAAGCATTTTGTGACTGATATATTATATCTTGTGATAACAAATTTTGAGATGTAATATTTTCAGGTAAGTTTGAATTATTATTCTGCATTATTTGCGGGTCTTGATGGAACATATAATTTCAATGCCCAATACAGTCTCCCCGGAGGGGAAACTGTGAAACACGTACACGAGTGTGTTACAGCTGGATTTATTTATGTCTGCAATTGATTTGAACAAATTTATGATAAATGTCAGTTTTTCTTACCAGTGGCAGGCTGGTTCGCTAATATTTTGTAAATATATTGATTCTCCGAGCGAAAACAGTCCGATTACTTGGCACGGCCCCTGCTCATTTTTCAATTGTGTTCAATCACAGACTCTGATCCCTCGTGCCATCGGTACCTCTTGGGGGCGACTCACGCCTCGCCGTGATTGAGCCACGGACCTCGCGTCAACATTCCAGGCCGACGCTTATCAGCTTTTGTCGTCTCCTAGATTACGGCTCTACCCACTGCCGGGGGAAGCACTGTTGATAAAACTCTTCCGTGGATAAATATATATTAAACACCAAAAACCTCTTGGATTATTTATTTCAGTGATACTAGGGAAATAATGTTCCACAATTGGAGATTTTTTAAAATTCGCTTGTATCTTTGATTCCTAGTTTATCTACAAAGGACATTTTTACTTTTAGCCCTTCGCAATTAAACATGTTTCTTTAAGACTCTATGTATACTCAAATAACAGTATTGACTTGGACTTCTATTTCGTGACAGTGTCCCTTTAGTTTCGTGAAGTGGAGAAGCACAGATCATGTACTAAAGAAATAATTTATTGCGATTGACATATCATGATAAACAAGGGATAAACTACGTTTCGACGTAGTGAATTCTCTATAGACATGAATGGCTTCTGGGAAGTCGACTTGAAGACGTATAGCCTGAGCAAATTGAACCGTCAGAGGTGGTCTCCTTCAGCACAATTCACGGGACGCTCGCGTGACTGGAAGGTAAGGAATTACATCCTCTTAGCAATAAATTACGGCGCCCATGCAAACAGAAGTGAATCATCGGAGCCTTCATTTCGAATTGTTCGCCAGTGTCGAGTGGTTATTTCCGTATCCAAAGGGTGGACCAAGGAGTGGAGTTCAACAATGCGTCAGAGAGTGGAGCAAACTAGAATGATTCGCTGAAGATAAAGTCGTAAAGCATCAGATGAAATATGAAAAGATGAATGGAGATGTATACTGAAGAACAGTGCAAGATATTTCCTGTGAGATTTGTGACGAAATTGACGTGTTCAACTTAATATATCTTTTAGTCAATGATAGTGGTATATCTTTTAGTCTTGAATAAGGCAAAATAAATTAGTTTATTTTCAACAAAAATATCTGTAAATTCATATTTTAGTATACAACAATATAAGAAGAAAAGAATTACAAAAATAAAATTTCACAAAAATAAGTGGATCTACTATTTGTTTTTTATTCGTGGATGCGTTGTACTATTCCAAGAACAATTAATTAATCTTATGCAACGAAAAAATGTTTAGTTTGTACGCAGATGGGAAACTGAGGGTTATAGCTTTCAATTTCATGGCCTTGATGTTGGATTCTTAGTAGTGGTGAATATCCAAAAATCAGTTTATGAAGTCTAAACATTTAAACAATTCATTTTACTGTAGATATCAGTTATAGACTCTATTTTTAATTGAATATAGATTTATTCATTCAAATTGTATTACTAATAAACAAACTTGATTAATAAGAGTCCGTAATTTTCATGATGTGCTTATTTGAACTGACATACAACATCAAATGTAGTTAATTTAATAGTTTCATTGTATGAATATAAAGCATAATTATTATAGACCTACAAGAACGTCAAAATTAGTCTGTTCAATTTAAAGTTCAGCTTTAAAATAAAATATATGCAGCTCAATGGTTAACACAAAAATGAAATTTACTGTATGTCTGCAGCTGAAAGATTGACATAAAGGTACACAATAAAGTGTACAATTTAAAAGTTGATCTAAGCAAAAATGCTTCATGTGGGTAGTTCAGTGATTTATACCAAAATTATTATTAGTTTGCTAACAAGTCACAGTGTAATTCTGTGCTTATTTGACAGTCGTACCAATGAGATTATCAGAAATGAAATCGTACATACCTTAAGTATATTGTTTGAAACTAAATCATATACTTTTCATGTGCAAATCTGATTAGCTTACCGACATATAAACTTTTTCCGAGAAATGGCAAAGAGGTATTATTCCGCCATATCGTGGAAATGCGATGCATCTGGCAACGCTGCGCCGAGGGGGCGGAGGCGGAGGCAGTTGAGGGAGGCGCCGCGCTGCTTTTGGACTTGCATGAAGCGCAAGCGTCAGCACTCAGTGCGCGCAGCAGATGCTTCGCTGATTAAGTCGCTGAGTCTGCGCCGAGGCACCGCCGGCAGCGATGCTCTCGCCTCGCCTCGCGTTGCTGCGCCTTCCGATACACCGATACGAGCCTCCCATTTGAAGGATTTTCCTGCTACCGATACGAGGCTCCCGCCCGAAGGATTTTTCTGCTACATTTATGAGCCTCCCACCAGAAGGCTTTTCCTGCTACCGATACGAGTCTCCCGCCTGAAGGGATTTTATGCTGCCGATACGAGCCTCCCACCCGAAGGATTTTCCTGGTACGGAAAAGATCCTCCCGCCCGAGGAGTTACCTGCTACCGATGCGAGCCCCCCACCCCAGGTATTTTCCTACTACCGATACGAGTTTTCCCCCCTAACGATATTTCCTGCGACCACGAGCGTCCCACTGAGACGCTTTCCTGCTGCGGAGACGGGTCTCTCACCCGAAAAACGTTTCCGCACTAGTCCCAGACACTATATTTCGACACTAGCTTCCAGCTCCGGGGGTTTTTTTGCTAACACGCTCTGAGGAAGGGAATTTATTCGCGACAGGTCGGAACGAAAGATTTCAACTGAACCATTGCTCCCAAATAATGCGCCTAAAACCTCTTATAATTTTTTTTCTTAAATATTTTCTGATTTAATTACAGAGGTGAATTATTTGTAAACGTTGTTTTTTTCTTGCATTCAAATATTCTAAGAAGATGTAGTTAAGTGGCAGTCAAAACATTGCATACAAAACAATACACATTCGTTTGCAAACGAATGTAAAAACAATCACGAATTGGAAACGACAACAGTTTATGAGCTGTAGAAACGTACAACTGAGGACCATAACGGCAAGATCTTACAGACTCAGCGTCTTTACTTAGTGACAGCGCTTTGATAAGGGTCTGACGCCTCATCAGCGCGGAGGCGGGACCCGGTCAGAAGATTTGGGAACCATGGAGGCGGCGGCGATGGAGTAAGCGGGAGCGGGGTGGCGATGAGAACGATTACGATGGTGATGGCGGGAGCGCGAGAGGTGGTGGTGAGGGGTGCGGCAGGAGCGGTGGCGGGTGACGGAGTGGCGACGGGGACAGCGGCAATATGGGAAGCGGCTACTGGGATGTGGATGGTGGTGGGCGCAAGTCTGTGGATAGCGGAGACCAGGGCGCGGCGAGGGCTAGGGAGAGGGCGAGGGTGAGGGAGTGACGAGACCGGGGGCAACGGCGGTGGGGTGGGGGGCGTTGAGGATGAGGGGGGCGCCGGATACCGCATCGTCTCGAAAGAAGCTAGCGGCTTGCCATTAGTCAATGTATCGTCCGCCTGCCCGGCATCCATAGCCAAAAAGGCTTAGCTAAAAAGCTTGCCGTTAATAAAGACAATTATTATTATTATTATTATTATTATTATTACTACTATTATGACTATTATTGTTACTACTACTACTATTATTATTATTATTATTATTACTATTATGACTATTATTGTTACTACTACTACTACTACTACTACTATTATTATTATTATTATTTTTCCTCTAAATCACGACTTAAGATGTTATGTGTCGGCTGAATATAAAATCTACTCCAGGTTGCAACCAGCTACCTAAGGAGCAGATCTATGGACTGTCGGTGCCTCTACAATACTTTGCGCAAAATGTGGGCTGTTCCAAATAAAGCGATTTCTTGCACTTCCCAGTCTTTTGGATTACCTGGGAGTTTAGACAAGTTCTTACACAAATTTTGCGGAACAAATCCCAGAGCTCCGATAACTATCGGTACGACCTGTGCTTTTACGCCCCACATTCGGCTGATCTCGATTTCCAAACTCTTGTATTTAAGACTTTTCTCTGCCTCCTTGGTAACGACGTTTTGATCGCAAGGTACAGCAACATCCACAAGCAAACACGATTTGTTCTCCAAATCCCGGATGACTATATCCGGTTTGTTTGCTGCTATCGTGCGATCAGTTTGAATTTGTTGGTCGTACAATATCGTACACAATCCAACAGACGTCACCGGTTTCGGTGAGTGTTCGTACCACTTGGGGCATGTGTTCGGAACTTCGAGGGCGGTACAGATCTGCCAGTGGAGGTAGCTACACACCCTGTCGTGTCTTTTCAAGTATTCGGTCTTTGCTAGGATTGGACAAGCTGAGACAATATGATCGATGGTTTCTACGTGTTCCTGACAAATGCGGCATTTATCATCTTGGGAAATTTTGAGAACCGCTTTATCATAATGTCGTGTTCTCAAGGCCTGATCTTGGGCAGCTATTACAAGTGCTTCCGATTCTGGCTTCATTCTTCCCCTTTTAAGCCACATAAATGATTGATCTTTATTGATCTGTACCTTGTCCATTCTTTTTAGATATTGTCCGTGGAGTGGTTTGTCTCTCCACGATTTCTTTAACATTTTTTGTGTCTCAAATTTCATGTTAAGTAGCATCAGAAGTTCAGTGTCTCTGTCATTCTGGTTGTCTTGCATAGTCTTGTTCGCAATGCTTCTTGCTACACTTACAATGCCTCTGTTTCCCATTCTTCGGTCAGATTTCATGACCTGCCTCATTAGTGGGTCATCTTGATGGCTGACTACATACTTTCCCATCCCGGTTATTGCATTGTGCCAGGAGGCTTCAATTTGTCTCAGGCCTCTTCCTCCTTCCTTACGTGGCACATAAAGTCTATGTACATCAGCTCGGGGGTGGGCAACATGATGCATTGTAAGCAATTTTCTGGTTTTTTCGATCCATGATGCGAATTTCCTGTTCCGTCCAGTCTACTAGTCCGAAACTGTATTCGGCTACAGGCACCGCCAAACTACCTATTGCAGATATTTTATTCCTTGAGTTCAGAGCGGACTGCAGGACAAGTCTCACTCGTCTATAATACTCTCTGCGAATTCTCTCTTTCATTGTGTCGTTCGAGATGGTCTTACATTCTTCAATGCCCAGATATTTGTAAGTTTTACCTGGCTCAAGATCTTGAATCACAGTGTGTCTATCAACTTCAATGTTCTCGGACGTGGTCATTTTGCCTCTTTTTAAGTTGGCTTTTGCACACTTGTCAAGACCAAACTTCATGCAGATGTCATTGCTAAAATCATTGATGACAGACAGCATTTGGGAGAGAATCGCATCATTCTTAGCAAAAACTTTAAGATCATCCATGTAAAATAAATGTGATACAGGCATTTCATCACCATGGAGCTTGTAACCAAAGTCAGTGTGCGACAGCTGTCTTGATAGAGGAATCAAACTAATGCAAAACAGCAGAGGGGATAGTGAATCTCCTTGAAAAATTCCCCTGTTAATCTGAATACTTCTGGTTTCTACTACTCCCTTTCCGCTGTGGATTAGTAACCTGGTACTCCACGACCTCATACTAGCCTTGCAAAACTCAACAAGTCTAGGATGAAATCGATAGATCTCCAGGGTCTTCAAAATCCAATCGTGTGGTACACTGTCAAAGGCCTTCTGGTAGTCAATCCAAGCCATGCTTAAATTACGTTTTCGTTTCTTTGCATCATTCAAAATTATTTTATTCAGAAGCAAGATTTCCTTACAGCCATAAGAACCTTTACGACATCCTTTCTGTTCAACTGGCAACAGATGGTTCTTCTCTAGGTGCCTATACATTTTGTCAGCAATGGCTGCAGTTATAAGTTTGTACATTACTGGCAAGCAAGTAATTGGCCTGTAGTTCTTCGCCAAAGAGCTGTCTCCTCCTTTGGGTAGCAAATACGTAATGCCGCGAGTGAGCCATTCGGGGAGTTCGTTAGGGTTTTCTAAAATTTTATTAACAGCCTTTGCAAGATGAAAATGTAGTGCTGTTAATTTCTTAATCCAATAAATCTGGATCTTATCAACCCCAGGGGATTTCCAGTTTCCCATGTTCTTAATTGTTTGGCATAGGTCCTCTTTCGAGAATCCTTGAACATGTTCCACTGCTTCCACGAGTCCATTGGCAGCATCAACTTCAGATTGGAGCCACGATGCGTCTTTGTTGTAGAATCTGGTTTCCTCCCAGATTCCTGCCCAAAATGTTTCGACGTCATCTTTTGAAGGAGGGGCAGCATTGCCATTCGGTTTTTCAGTCAGACTGCGATAGAATCTCTTCGCGTCTGTTTCAAACAACCGGTTCTGTACATGGAAATCGTTTCTACGTTTGTACCGTCTTATTCGTTGAGGCCCATGCTTGGATTTTTTCTTTTAGCTTTTCAGCTACCATTAGCCTTGTCGTGTCATTGTCAATTAGGTATTTTTGTTCAACATGGAGTATTTTTTGTTGAACTTTATACGTGTGGTTTGACTTAGAAGATGCCTCGGCTAGGAGTGATATTTCACGCCGTGTGTCGGCTATCCGTTTCATAATTCTTTTCATCCACGGAGGTACGGAGCTTTTTACTCTGTCTGGCTGTCGGCCATCGGTGTTCTTGGCTGGTCCCAAGATTATCTGAGATACTAGATATCCAGTTGCATACACGATGTGATTGATTTCAGTAATATCTAGATCTCTACTTGAGGTCTGTACAACCTCATTTAAGACAGAATTCGCTGTTTCTATCACTCTCTTAGCTTTAGCATTTTCGTAAATTCTCCTCAACGGTGCACGAGATTCGAATGGAAGTAGACGAACTCGTTCTATCTCGCGTCGGAGGAGGTCCCGCATCATGTCCTTATCGTGTGACTCATGGCCAGATGAATTTTCACCACTGACGGATGTTTCATTTGGAAGAGATGAACCTTGAAGTGGATCATCGTTTTCAGGGATATTAGATGGTTCTAAATGTTCGTCATGTGGATGGTTTGATTGATGAACATACTCTGCGTTTCTCTGGATGTCTGCAAGTTGTTCGGCTGTGAATTTTCCACTGCTGAGTATGTATCGTCGTTGACTGGCAAGCTTCTTTGAGTCTAGGGTAGGTCTCATATCTGGGTTCCGCTCTCTCCATATCTTAAAAACTTCTATTTCTGAGCCCCCCATTTTTCGCTTTTGCATAGTAAAAGCACCACATCACCTCCATTAATTCATCCCGAGTCCATCTCTGACGATGGCTTCGAGCTACTGCCGGCTCTGGGTCCCTGGGACTAACATCCGTGGGATGGCCAGATGTCGACAAGGTGACATTAGCTCGGTTCCTGAGCAGGTATGGGACATTGGTAGAACAAGGCACGTTAAGGTTCATTACATTGCTTGTTCTATCCATTTTGCTCATTGATTTGAATTGAAGATTCGCAGGACGCAAGTTCGAGTTCACAGATCACACTTAACCCTCGGGTTGTTTCCTGCCATCCGTTACTGCGACCCACAGTGGCCTCGGGGCATCCCCCCGCAGGGCCCAGCAAGGGGTCCCTCCGATCGCCAGTCGGCATTACTAAACCCTACGGGATTTTTCACTGACTGCTGAAGGCAGCCTCCTTCGCTGGCTAATGCAAGGTTCGGGCCTCCACTCTAATCAGTGGCCTGGTGTGCCAACCCAGTTTCTCTCCTGTACCCTCTATGGGCCGACAACAGGAAGTCCAAAGGTTCATGACCCTTCCCTCTCTACTTACTTCCCACTCTCCTCAAAATGGAGTACTTCTTCGTCGGACCCCTCACCTTCAACCTATTCAGCAAGGGAGACCCTACCAGTAGCTAGGCTACCACTGACATAGCTCTCAGGCTCATGGGGGTACTCAAGCTCCACCACCAACTCCAAGGTCGTGTACTCCCTAGGTGGAGTTGTTATTATTATTATTATTATTATTATTATTATTATTATTATTAAAAGGCTTAGCTTTGTCATTTCAAACGAATTATTCGTCCTTTGCGGCACATTTGTACTTGGTGTATCCTCTGCAAACCATCTCATTATGTGTACTCTTTATCTATCAAATTTGGGCTCGTCCTCGTAATATATTTATGCAAGTAGTATTGTGTTTTGAAACAGCTTTTTATATCCTTTCGTTATGAAATGAACTGTTGTACTGAATATACGGAGGTTCTTGTTAAAATGTTTAATTTATTGCAGAGCTATAAGAGAACATTTTATTTCAATTCCTTATTATATTATTATCCTTCAGCTGTGTACGAGCTACATTTTGGAAAGTCATTTGTTGATGTTTTGTCCATCAGCACTTTTGCTGTAGCTGTTGCTGTAGTTCTAATTTATTTTCCTTTGTTAATTTTTTTTAAGCTGTTACTTAAGGTTCGCCTGGATTTAATTAAATAAAGGAACGAAAAGAAGTGCATAGTTGCGGATTTGTAACTACATACTCTGTTGCACCCACTGTGTGAAAAAAGTATGTTTTCTAGAAAGAGACATCAAAATTTCTTCACGATATACATGGAAAGCGAGTTGTACTATTTGCTGGTGTCAAATCGGAGAAAATCACAGAGGAAGCCAATACGAAGGGCCTGACTGGTCTCTAGATCGAGGCAGTAGTCAGCCAGACGGCCAAATAGCCTTTATGATGTTTTCGCTACAATCAGGACTCGAACTTAAGAGTCCGGTATGCTGTACGCCAGGCAACATCGCCAATTCGCCCCGCCGGGCCGGCGGGCAGCCTGTTCATCCGTGCCCCGCAGACCGACACCGGGCGGCGTCGGGCGCATCGACCGGCCAGGGGAGGGGAAGGGTGGAGGGGAAGGGGGAGGGGGCGGGGGCGGAGGGCGCGCGATCGGTATGCGGCGACGGGCCGAGTCAGCTGCGCGGGCGGCCACGGCTGGCGGCGCGGGTCACCGTCTCCGCCCCCACCCCCGCCCCGCCCCGCCCCGCCCCCCGCCCCGCCCCGCCCCCCGCCCCGCCCCGCCCCCCCGCCCCGCCCCCCCCCCGCTTCGGACACTTTCAGAGCGCCATCAGCGCTGTTCTACTGCCGCAGTGCCAAGGAGTCCCCGCTCCCTCCTCGCTCTCGTCACGTCTCCTCCACGCTCCTCCTCGCTCCGGCCCTGTTCACTCTCCGTGCCCCTCTTCTCTCTACCCGCTCGCTCCCCTACACACCCTGCCACTCTGTGTCTCCTCCACACTCCCTCGCTGCTCCTCGCTACCTCCCCGCTCCCTCCGCGCCTTTTCCCCGCTTCCTCCCACACTCTCCCAATTCTCTCCCCGCTCTCTACTTGGTCCCTACCCTCTCCACTATGTCTCCTTCACCTTCCCTCCATGTCTCCTCCACGACTCCTCCACGCTCCATTTCAGCCCCTACCCGCTCCATCACCCTCCCTCTCCCTCCGTCTTCTCCCTTTCCCTTCTTCTTCCTCTCCCTCCCTTTTCACCCTCTCCCTCCTCCTTCCTCTCCCTCCCTCTTCTCCCTCTCTCCACCGCCGTCGCCCAGCTCCTTCCCCGCTCTCTCTTTGGCTCCCTTTGAGCTCCTATGCCGCTGCCTCTTCCCCCTCCCCTCCGCCGTGTCGCGCCGCCTGCGTCCCCGCTCTGGCCTGCCGCCGGCGACGGCCACGTATTGGGAAACTGACGAACTTCTGCCGTTTATGACCGGGCGATCGGCAGCTAGCTCGATGTGTAAAGATTGGATATCGTTGTGGCTGGGACAAGTATGCCCAGAAGGGTTCCCGGTAAAGTTACGCGAACAACAACGAAATTTTGAAATGTTGCTTTGATACAAGGGATGTATTTATGTATTTATAACATTTAACATTAAGATTTAGAACTATGTTATTATAATATTGCTCATCATATCACCATTATAAAACAGTTATAAACAAAATACGATGTTAAGATACATAAAACGATAAATAGTTGGTCTTCTTTATGTTTTATTTTAAATAAAGCATATAATCGATAAATAAAAACATACTATCTGTCGTACCAACATAAAATGCCACTTTTACCATTCGTACTATAAATAACTATTTAGTTTCGGATTACATACATTATTTTATCCCTTATTACATTCTTTAAAATTTCATCGCATATTTAGATATCGTTCTAATCGTATTGACTGTTTAATTATTTGCTATTTCGTTTTCAGGGATACATAAATAAAAAGTACTAATTGTTTTCTTGTTATTCACGTGCTGATCCGATTTTATGATCCTCAACGCGATTACAATTATGCATCAATGATTGACATTTGCCACGCTATAAAAAAGCTATTTGAGTAAATAAATACTAGAAATGTCAGAAAGAATTTGTGTTATTAAATCACTGAACATCACTCCTACTATATTTGTCTATAAAATATGAATACAATCTCTTGTAAAATATCTAATATTAATAAAATTAATTTTTGACATATTATTTACGTAACCAAAGAATAATGTGCCGAGCAGTACATAGAATGTAAACACAGATTTTCTCTTAAACAGGAATGGTCAATATCTGTAAAGTATGGTAGTAATTAATGAAAGCATAACAAAAATTCATATCTCATTTAAAGTACAAGCAAACATTTATTAATATAGAGGTGGCTATTAATCAATATCTTCAATCTATAAACGTTCACAAATTACTCGTTACGAGCCATTGTGATTTGGCTACCCATGCAAAATGAGCCCATTTGGTGATTGCATGCTGGCTTAATTTGAAAGCACCAGTATCTCTGATGTTCATGAATACGTACTGGAGCTATTGAGACAGTAGAATCAAAAGTGTGTGAATGAATTGGCAATTCACGTACAATGGAACTCGGCTATTATTAGAGAAGAGTGTAAATAACTCGTGGTAATTTTCTGTTTTTAGCCCAAAAGGTAATAATTGAGTTTCTATGTTTTAATAAATAAAGTAAGGACAAAATCCGAGTTAGATATAATACAGAAAAATTAATACAGAAAGTGTTGTGAACATTGACAGAAATATTGAATCCGACGCCGAATCAATGGCTTCAGGCAATATATTACGATCATATGAATAATTTTCTCTTACTCATAAAAACTTCATATTTTTTCCCTTTCCTGCAGTCCAGGGGAAAAATCTTTTAATATTATCCGCAAAAACATTTAATTCATATTTTGAAATGAAATTCCAAAGGAACCGTTTAACCCTCTTTTTTGAATGATTTATTTTCTTGTTTGTTTAATGAATGTTATTACAAATATTTTCATTATCATTCATTCATTTCATATCATTCATATCATATCATTTCATTATTCATCAAGAAATTGCTGAAGTTAGAGATCTTGGGACAAAATATTTAAACGATATCTGAAGCTCAAAAGCTTGTTAGCATTGGCCAAAATAAATGAGAATAATTGTAATGATTAATGAATAAGGTACAGACACCGAGGTGCATTTGGTTAAGCTTGCGTGCAGAAATAATTGTCTATTTCACTTCATTACAATGATTTTGTTATATAAACTCTTAAAAGACTACAATGGTTGCAATGATTTTGTTATATAACTCTAAAAAGACTAAAATATCTAATCGTTCTGCTTCTTAATGAGATTTGTCAATGCCGGAAGCATGTCAGCCGACAGATGCTTCAAAGCTCAACGCCCAACGACATGCTTCATGTGTATGTGCATGTGTGTGTGTGTGTGGGGGGGGCATGTGAGTGTGCCCGTGCGTGTAGGTGTTGGCCTACGTGTGTGGGCGCTTCCGTATACATGCGCATAGCATGTGTGTCTGATGATCAACAATATTGCTTCATACTCTTGTTTTATTTTTATAAAAATACCTGGCAGCTTCGATGGAGTGATGGCGAAGATATCGAGATGTTATGACCACGTTCAATGGTTTAAACTCAATCGAAGCCGTGCATTTTTAATAGCAGAACGTTTTTTAAGAGCAAAAAATATGTTGTCTGCCTTCCTTCGGAGGGAAAGTGAAGCTAAATGACCCACGTTGTAGATTTTTTGCATCCTTAAGACTGAAAGTTGCCTTCGAGCTAAATTAAAATTGCCTATTCGTCACCCGAGTCCTCCCCTTCTTTCATCGCCAATGGCAAAGGAGCTTAGCAACATTTGGGTAGTCAGGAGGACTTATTCTTGCCACAGAAAATAAGGCATTCAAAATAAGGCATCATCAGACATGAATCAAGTTTAATATCCACCAGCTCTAGTGTTACGGAATTAGCACACAGACTCAAAATCCGTCTAGGAGGAGTGCATTTTACAAGGGCTTAAAATTCCCAGTGTGTCACATCATGCTTTTGGCATGCAAAATAATGAAAATAAATCACACTTGTAGCATGATGTAGAAAACAAATATCACATTAGACTAACTTAAAAAAAAGCCACACACCCATTTAAGCATGAATTTTTACTTAAAGAAAACGAATGAACACCCCCTTTTTGCTGAAATTATTATTAAAAACCAGCCCAACTTCTTACACTAGCAGAGCGTCAGAGCATCTGGACCCCCCTTCCATCAATCCTCCTCCGTCTTCTCCTCCCCTTCTTCCAAAATCCCCATAGCACACCATATCAGCTACAACTTACTTCAAGGTCTCTTGTACTCGTACTTATTGCTTCCCAATATCAAGTAAGAAACATCTCAACAATTCTTTCATTTTACTTCTCATTATTTACGCGCAGAAATATGACATGTTTTCATTATTAATTTAATGCGTTTAGATCATTAAAAATCACTACCTAGGGCATTATAATTAATTTCATATTGTTATATTATGTTTATTCTCTCTACTTTAAATTAACAAATATTTGCCACTTATATTTATTGAAATAACCGATTATTTACGAGGATGGAGGTATAAGTCATAGCAACAATTTTTTTGTGGAATACGAGCACGGGTGGAAAATGAGAAATACACACGTTAAAAGACAAAGTATTAACCAACTGTAAGGACGTTTAGTGACACACCACAATTGTGCATCTTATTAAGGTATTTGAAATTACATTACTGGGTTCATGATCCAAAGCATTTTTGCATGTACGAGTTCACAACATTCCAAAAGGATTTCATATCCGTTCTAAAGGCCAGATTAGGCAGATTCTCAATTATTGTGCTACATTGTTCGCAGGTCGTCACGTACGTTGCCCATCACTTCTTTCTGTGGTTCCTCACAGAAACTCTCCTGCCCATCTCGCGACTGTTCCGTATGAAAGGACATTATTCCCACGAGCTTATTCCCAAGAAGGGCATTATTCCCTGCGATATTCTCAAGCATTTCTCTCATGGAGAACGGCCACCTTGGTGTATAGGCGCTGCTCGAAGCGGGTTACATTCATCTCTCACGGTGGCAGTCAGACAACTGATTTGACATTACTATCTATGTTAATAGAGACGCAGAGCCATCTATTGTTGTGAACACACATTAGTTCAGCGTTTCCTTTACACGTGAAATAAAATTGTGTGATCCAATAACATTTATTTTAGAAAAAAGTTGCCATGGCCTTTGCCCCAACCCTCGTATATTGTTTTATACTTAATGTTTTAAATAATATAAAGGTAAAATGGGCCATGGAAAATTTATGTTTGCAAGAGCCTTGAATTTGAAAAAAACAAACAGTTTAGTGTTCACGCATGCTTTGCCCTTGACATATTTCAATTTTTATTGCAATTTTATATGCTTCAAGTAAGTATAGACCCTTCAGTTATTGGATACACAATATTAATTACCCACTTTTTACTTCAACACAGTGTTTTCTATTTTCACTAAAAGAACAATAATAAAATGCGCATTAATTTCACCAGGTTTCATTGCCTTTCTTCATTTTAGCTCCGGGTCAGTTGGGGACTCAGTTGCTAGAAGAACGGCGCGCCATAGAACCTGGTAACCGACGCCAGTCTCATCGCCAGACACTTGCGGAACCGTGACGCTTTGATTGATTTATTACTTCGTGTTTACAAACGTGACAAATGCTAAGGGCATTAGCAAAGTTAGAGTAGTGCATGTTTTATCATGGGAGATGGCTGTGTTATTCAGGGACCAAATACCGAAATTATTGCGGGAACGGTATTTATACCGGTATAGAAATACCTTTATCTCTATTTTACCTTTATTGGAAATACTTTTAAAATATTGGTATATGACATCAAATACCGGTATTTTTAGACAGAATTTACCTTTATCGGACGTCTATACCGTTAAAATACCTGTGTTTAAAGGTTATTGTACCGGTATTTTCATAACAAATACTATTGACAACTATTGACACCGCAGAGTTTATGACTGGGAGGTCCGGGGCTCGAGTCTTCACGCTGGCGGATTTTCGCCACAAGCCACATTTTAGCTAGGTCGGATTCTGCCGTTGTCTGGAAAGGAATTTTAGTAGTCAGTTTTTCTGAACAGTAATTTTCCATTGTTTCTCCGATCAGGATCCGGCGAATGCTGGAGTAGTTCTTTAAGAAACGGGCCAAGTTCTCGACTGACATCCAGACAAAGACAATCCAATTAGTAGTCTAGTACATGTAAGTACGTGTAAGGGAGTTATTAGGACATAGGAGGGGAAAGAAAGCGTGCGGCTCATTGTCCGTTCGATAGTGTACTTCTCCGGCACTCGCCTGGTACTGATCGGATAAATCACGAAAAACTACCCAATCAAAGCAATCGGCCGCTAGAAATCTCCTTCACATAGCGGCTCAATTCGACCCAACGAAATTAAACTTCTGTCGAAACGCCGCTGTTGATATTCAAATTCTACAGCCCATTTCATGAAAATAAACGTGCACTTACGGAACTAATTATAGCGATTGACGCGCCGGAAAATAAACAATCATTCCATCAACTATGACTTCCCTGGTAGTTGTACATCTGTTCATCTTGTGACATTTTTGCGCAATTTTAGAATGTTTTGCTCTGCCTATCAGATCAGTCTAACCCTAACACGCAACACACACCGAGATGGATATTCGGGTTCACATGAAATTTTAAAAGCTTGTTCATCGCCTTTCAAAAGTCATAAATATAATTTTGTAAGTGTTATGAAGCATTGCCAGTAGGGTGTTTTTCCACAATTGATATTTGGACCTTTCAGGACCTGCCGTCTATAGAAGGGCGGATATCACGGTTTCGTATAGAACTATGCCCACGCAGGCACGCGATATGATCACTTCACCATGGGTCATCCCGTTCCTTCGTTTTGGGCTATGTCCACACATGCAGGACATGGACTAATAATTTCATCATAGGCAATCTCTTTCCTTCGAACTGGGTTATGCCCACGCAGGCAACACTTGACATAATCCCTTCACGGCTGATCGGCGAGCTCGGTGGTATAACAGCGTATCGGACTGTGTACCCAAGCGTATACCTTTGTAGTGTGTACCGGGTTCAAATCCAATCGAAGCTGTGAATTTTCAAGAGCGAAAAAATATCCCTCATACGCCTTCCTTCAGTAGGGAAGTAAAACGGCTGTCCCATAATGTAGATTTACTGCATGTAAAAGGTCCTCAAGCCTTAATGAAGTCTTTGAGCAAAATTCAAATCACCTATTTTGTCGCCCGAGTAGTATCTCTTTTCTCCGCCAGACGGTGAAAGGAGCGTAACGGAATTTGCGTGGTCAGGTGAAAAGGTGGCTCCACACATTTGCTATTCGGCGAACAGCGAGCAACCACTCGCCAAATCCCGAGTGGTGTGGATGGTTCACTTGCTATTTGCTAAGTGACGAACGTTCGGCGGTCGCTCTACCCGCCGCGTGTTGGCCTTTTGGACACATCAAAGGGAGCGAACATTCG
This sequence comes from Acheta domesticus, assembly GCA_031308135.1. Classification (NCBI taxonomy): domain Eukaryota; kingdom Metazoa; phylum Arthropoda; class Insecta; order Orthoptera; family Gryllidae; genus Acheta; species Acheta domesticus. The sequence goes on from JAHLJT010004567.1 coordinate 179,067,194, forward strand.
CCGAACACATCATCTGGTTGGGATCGGGAGAGCAGTAGCTCGCTGCTCGGCGAATGCCGAATGTGTGGAGCCACTTGAAGACAAGGCATGGCCTGAGCCCCGCGATGGAAAATAAGGCATCAGTGGATTGAATTGAATTCAACAAGGATCACCCGAATCCTAAATATTGGGCTATGCCCACCCACGCCGCACGTGTCAACTCGCCGGCAACCGCAACGCTGTCGGCGTCTAGTGCCGATGGCATTGCCCGGCATTCGCGCGCGAGTGCGGGACGGGCGACGAGCGTTGGGCTCCGCGGGGATTTGTCGCCGTTTATTATAAGCGCGTGCGTGTTTACTAGCGCGCGTAGTTGATATCGGCTGACTGATGACGCCGGCGGCGCCTCTGAAAGCGGCTGGGCTGTTTCAATAAATCAGCCGCGCGCATTTGACAATTTGTCTTCATTTCGCGCGGTGGCGGTGGCGGTGGCGGTGGCGGCGGCGGTGGCGTCGGCGGCGGCGTCGGCGGCGGCGGCGGCGGCGGTGGCGGTTACGGTGGCGGTGGCGGTGGCGGTGGCGGTGGCGGTGGCGGTGGCGGTGGCGGTGGCGGTGGCGGTGGCGGTGGCGGTGGCGGTGGCGGTGGCGGGGGCGGTGGCGGTGGCGGTGGCGGTGGCGGCGGCGGCGGCGGTGGTGGCGGTGGTGGCGGCGGCGGTGGCGGCGGGGGTCGGACCGGTGGCGGGAGCGGCGCCATCGACCGAAGGGAGCCGCCCCCGCCCCCGCCCTTGACGCCCCCGGCAGGGGCGGAGGCTGTGGCCGCGGGCGCTTGGAACAACTACAGTGATGGGAGCCGCGGTTCGCGAGTTGAGTAGTGACAGTGGAACGGATTGGCGTGTGTATGCGAGATCCAACGGGTTGTCCTGAGTGACTGAAAACAAAAGCGTTAGGGTAGGTAGAAAGATGAAAATATACTCTTAATGAGTGTGAAATTGTCGGAATGCGAAGGGAAAATTAAAAAAAACGACGATGTACATGGTGAAAAACGTAATCGTTCTATGTTCGCACTGGAAAAAATATTGACAGATGACGGTTCAACTTTGGATTGTGCACCAATTGTAGGCTAGTGAAGATTTCTTAAAACGCTGGTGCACGTAGAAATTAGCGAATCAAGGAACCTTGTAACGATGGTTCTAAACACTTGGTGAAGACATGTTGGAGGTCGACAGTGTGTATCAAATCAGGATCACAAAGGTAGGTCTCAAGGGGTTAGAGAGAGCTTGTTCTGCAGAAAGGATAATAGTGACGCTACACCGAGGTCGATGTGTGCCAGAGTAGACTGGGAAGCACTGAGCTGGCTTAGGCGGACGCGATGCATTGCCGCGAGGGAGCGGAGGGGGGGGGGCGTGCGGTGAAGCCACTCAACCGCCTAGAGTGGCGGTGGGGAGGGGAGTTTAGAGAGCGTCACGCGCGATGAGATCGTCGGCGGATGTGAAGGGGAGAGGAGCAGCAGCGCAACAGTATGGTAAAGGGTCGAGAGTGCTGAGGGGAATAGTCTGTGCGGTGGGAGGGGAGATGCTGGAGTAGTTGGGGGGGGGGCGTCGAGAGTGGACCCGAGGGCGGGGACGTTGGGTGTGGCTGTGGTGGCGTGACAGACAGGCGCGGCTGTGGTGACGGTAGTCGCCGGGATGGAAGTGGCAGGGCACAGGGCCGTGTGCTAAAGGGAACAAAGCGTGCTGTGGTGGCCCATGCGGCGAAGCAAATGAGACGGCAGACGGTGCAACGAGAGTAGGTGGTCGGTATGAAAGCGGGGGCGGCGGGGAGGCGGGGTGGCGGGGCGGTGGGGCGGCGGGGGACGGCGGGGGCGGCGGGAGCGGCGGGGGCGGCAAGGGCGGCGGGGGCGGCGGGGGCGGCGGAGGCGGCGGGGGCGGTGGGGGCGGCGGGGGCGGCGGGGGCGGCGGGGGCGGCGGGGCGGCGGGGCGGCGGGGGCGGCGGGGGCGGCGGGGGCGGCGGGGGCGGCGGGGGCGGCGGGGGCGGCGGGGGCGGCGGGGGCGGCGGGGGCGGCGGGGGCGGCGGGGGCGGCGAGAGGTGGCGGAGGCGGTGGGGGCCGGCGGGGGCAGCGTGGGCGGCGGGGTGGAGCGGCGTCGAGGGCGTCAGGGGAGCCGGGGTGACGGCAGCAGCAGGGTGGCGGGACGGCGGGGGTGGCGGGGGCGGCGGGGGCGGCGGGGGCGGCGGGGGCGGCGGGGCGGCTGGGGGCGGCGGAGGCGGTGTAGTGGGAGAACGGGGAGATCGCGCTCGTGGGATGGTGACGGGGGTAAGGCCACGGGTCGGGTCGCCTGCGTGGGAAGGGGCGTGTCTCCCCTCCCGCTGCGGTGGCCGTGGGGCGTGCGCTGCCGTCCGCAGTTCGATCCCCGGGGCTCGCGGCCTCCCTCGCGAGCTGTCTGTTGTCAGTCGGCGCGGCTTCGACGGGTGTGAACGGCAGGCCGCGATTGAAGGTGGTTATGTATGAGGCCTTGCCCGCTGGGACCCTATAGTGAAGGCCCTACAGTCTCTGCCATTGTATGGTGACATTTGACGGCCTTTTAATGAGAGAATAAATGAATCAATCTGTGCGTAATAGACTCAGCTTGAGAGAAAAGGATTTTTCCGTGTGGGGTCACTTGACAATAAAACTCCAAATAGATGCTTTTCTGTTACCTTACTTCGGAGGAAAAGTACACGCCTTAATGAGGTACGTTGACTGACTGAGGTATCGTTAAATTTAATTTTAACCCCTCCCTTGTGGTGTACAATAATTTAAAAAATAATTAAATATTAGTAAATTTATGAATAAGTTTTTTGGTGGTTTCAATTAATTTTGATGTTTCATTAATAGATAACATTAATAAAAATATAAATATTGTAAAAAAAAAATAAAATGTTTTCATTTTCACTGTCAAAGAAATTATTACTCAAATTATTTAATTTGAATTTTTAATTTATTGAATAATATTTAACTTGTCCAAAATTGGACTGTAATATGGAATCTTTGATAGCTATTGCCACAAATATTGATTAAGCAACGTGCCAATTAACTCACATTTATTATTTTTTTAAGAGAAAGAGACTTGAGAAATGAAGTACAAATAGAAACACCAAAAATAGTTCCACTTAAACGAGGTCGGTGTGCGGTAACGAACCGAAAAAGAGGCGGTCCTCTTTTTTTTACGCAAGGTGGCGCTGACAGGTTGATGAGTGCCGCCGAACCCAAATATGGCGTATTTTTACGTCGACAGTGAATTAACGAGGATTTTTCCAGGCAGCCCCGAACAAAAAAGGGAGAGGTGAGAGGCCTCGCGTGGTGAAAATTAGTCTAATCACTGAGTTCTCCGCGGGAGTCGCCCGTATTATGTCATTGGAAACGAGCAAGTTAGAAATTAGTCGTGTCGTTTGATAATTGCGATACATTCATTACTGCAGCACCCTCGCGTGTGTAAAGGGTTTCGAATTAAATAATCACAGACCGCAAACGATCGATACGTGTGGGAGGAGTGCCACATGCATAACAACATCCATGTTTTTAAACTACAAACATGTGTTACGGAAACAGATTATAATTCCCTTTGAAGTCGCGTGTGAAAGTAACTTTTCTACATTCAAAAACTGACACAGTTTCCATTAACACGGGGAGAAGCACACTTTAAATATTTATGTCATTTCTAGGAAAGTGAGATTTCAATCTACGTTTCCTGAAAATGACTTCGGTGATTTTTAATTGTCTTTACAAATGAAAGTTTTAATTTTTAAAATAATATTACCAGACTTGAATGGAATTTTTTCGTATATTATTAGAGATAACTGATTTGACCTTAAGAATAATATTTTATTGTTACAGACAGTATTACAGACACGATAAATGAACTAAGAGAAAATAAGTGTGTTAAACAAAGTTAAGTTAAACAAAGGGTCTTGTATTCTTATAATGTGTCTTAAGGTTCTTTGAATTGTTTGAGCGTTCTTCTAAATAAGCATTATTTTGAATATAAATTCCTATTATTTTTGCATCTGCATTAAAAATACTCAAGAAATTATCCGATAATTTGTAAGTCTCTTTTATTTTTCGAGGTCGTGGACAGCATTTTCTGAATCTGACATCAAGATAAGTACTACGAAGACGACTATAGTGAGTCTGACCCCAATATCCACAAACTTAGAAATGAAAACGACAACGAACAGTGATGAAGTCAATTATAGTGACGTTGACAACTATGGAAATACAAAGAATATAGAAAATAGTTATATTGATAGATTTGATTTATTTATACATCTCGGCCATTTATTACAGCAAATGCGTATACAGATTCTTTAAATCTTTACGAATACTCTATTACTTATTTAGACCATCAATTTTATTATTTTATGTTATTGATAAATTTTGTTTCAAATTCTTTAATTTTATCACAATTTTAATTTCTAACGGTTTCAAATCCAATAATAATATATAAGATAATTCAAATAATCCAAATAAAATCATTAAACTCCCTTATCAAATAGTTTGTTTTGTCTGTACATGTTTACTGAAAATAATGACAAAATTTTATGCTTATCTTGTCTCTTGTAATTTTATCATTCACTCTTTAATTTTCTTTACTAAATTTCCTGTTATCTTATGTTTAATTAATATAACTATGAAAATAAGTGTCTAATTATGAATTACATATTTTAATGAAATACATTAAGAGATTATAGCATGTCTAGCACTGGAGTGTATCAGTTGCATTGATTTATTACACTCATAGTTCTATTTTGTTCTATCTGGAATTGTTTTAATTTCACGTTACAGATATTCCGACACTATCTAGTCAGATCGATCGAATTCCGCCACCCGGGAGTTTAGAGCTTGTTTCGGGAGGGGCGGTGCCCCACTGCTGGGAGATACCTGATTAGGGAAAATACCGGCAAGTCGACGTAGGTCGGCACCAAATCTCGTCAACAAGCAATCTGCTGCAATAAAATATGCACTAAACATAGCAGTTGACGTGCCTGGAATCACGACTCAATCTATCTAGACAGGGCCACCGATTATGATGGCGGTGGCGACGCGGTAGACATAAGGGACACGCGATAAAAAGATGCACTAAGCTTACGGGACTAATGGCCGTGGCAGTTGACGCGCCTGGAATCACCAACCTATCCTAATGATGACGGCGGTGGGCGCAAGGGGCAGGGCAGCGGGGCGCCGGGCGGGCGCCGCCGCGTGCGCGTCAGCCGGGCGGCGCGGGCGAGCGGCGCCTGGACGGCGCCTCGTATTTCGCGGGATTAGCGCGAATTTACCGCTCCTCCCGGCGGAGCCGTGTGTCTGCCGACCGCCCCGCCACCCGCCAGGTTCCCGGCTTCCGCCCCCCCGCCTCGCCCCGGGTCTGCCCCCTGCCCCTGGCGCCCCCTCTCCTATCGGCACCCGCCCCTGCTGAATCTACCCCCGCCACTGACACGCACGGCTCTTGACGTTGCCAGCCTCCGCCACTTCTCACCCTCGGCCGCTCCCCGCCGCTGCTGCTTCCCACCATTCACGCTCCCAGACACCAACGCCATTGACGCTCCCCGCCTCTAACGCTCTCTGACACTAACAATTCCCGTCATTAACACTCCCCGTCACTAACACTCCCCGTCACTAACACTCCCCGTCACTAACACTCCCCGTCACTAACACTCCCCGTCACTAACACTCCCCGTCACTAACACTCCCCGTCACTAACACTCCCCGTCACTAACACTCCCCGTCACTAACACTCCCCGTCACTAACACTCCCCGTCACTAACACTCCCCGTCACTAACACTCCCCGTCACTAACACTCCCCGTCACTAACACTCCCCGTCACTAACACTCCCCGTCACTAACACTCCCCGTCACTAACACTCCCCGTCACTAACACTCCCCGTCACTAACACTCCCCGTCACTAACACTCCCCGTCACTAACACTCCCCGTCACTAACACTCCCCGTCACTAACACTCCCCGTCACTAACACTCCCCGTCACTAACACTCCCCGTCTCTAACACTTCCCTCTACTGACGCTGGCTGTTCCTAGCACTTTCCGCCCCAGACGCTCCTCTCCTCTGACGCTCCCTGCCCCTGACATTCACTACGTCTGTTTCATGCACTTGCCGTTCCACGCCACTGACGCTCCCCGCCTCTTTCGCTGACGTTCTCTGCCACTAACTCGCCCCAATACTAACACTTCCCGCTTCTGACGCTCTCCGCTCCTGACTCCCCTTTTTTTGACACCGCCCTTGATAGACCTCCCAGCTCCTAAATCTCTCTGCCGCTGATGCTTGCAGGTCGATTACTGTATTAGGAGTACATACGAAGTAATATGAAGAATCTGTGAATAATTTAGGTATTATTTTTTTCTAACAGCGCATGAAAATTAGCGATATTACAGTAACGGAATCAAACACGGCTATAACTGAATTGTCATTTAATTATTGTCTTATCATTTTGAGATAATATTACTATTTTTTAGAAAAATGTTTAGTTATCGATTTTGAGAACAAGTGTTGTGGCGCTGAATCAGTGTTCCCATTGAAGTAAATTTTGTTGAACTAGATTTAAAATTATTGACATTAAGAGAGATTTCTGCAAGCATAGATGAAGCTTTGATAAACGGATTGTCGTTAACCGTGAGTTCTGTTTTCTTTTTGATGTGGTTCTTATGTTACGAATTTGACATACAGTGATGTCATTGCAGCACAGCTGTAAAAAGAGATTTGCAAGAGATGGCGGACACTCTTGTAGTTATTTTGCAATACGATTATTACCACTTTACGTAAACGTAACGTTGACGCAACATTTACGTTTCGTTTACAATCGTTGCAATGTTACAAAAAAGCCAATAACTTTTTTATCATAATTAGTTTATAATTATTGAAAGTCTTAAAAAGTACAAATGAAATCATTAAAAATGTTTTATACAACTCAATAAAACAAGTACAATTTATAAATTATATCAATATTCCCAACAGCAATTTAAAAACCCACCTGAAATGTAGTGTATTGCTATCCGTATGTCAAAACATTTTCAAGGACAGGTAATTTTGAAATTCATTTAATCTAATTATTTAAAGTTTTCATCACAAATACTGTCCTTTACTTTAAAATCATGTAATATTAATCCTAGATTTCATATACAGAGTTCGTATACTTCTAGATTAATCTAGAAAACAAATATTAAATGTTTTCACTGTCAATACAAATGAAACTGTTACATTATACTATGATCTGTAAAATGAATACGTACTTAACGAGCTGTAAAATGAATTTCAACAAGTGACATTTAAACGTACTGCCTTCTATCTTCTTCTATCCTGTTTTAGACACAGGATAGATAATGAAGGTCTAAAAGAACGGTCTGTACTACTTCAATCTTCATACATATAAATTGAATATTTCAACACGAATATAAATATTTCATTCTAGTTATGTCGTTAAACTAGAATAATTATAAGTTCAGCTAAAAATTTCAAGTAATAGTACATTATGAAACGATGATGTAATGACGGGTATTAATACACGAGTGTGATCTTGAGCGAGGAACGAGCGAGTATCGTAAACTTCACACGAGTGTATTAATACCCATTACATCGAGTTTCATACGGTACTTTTTCTACAACTTATGGTAACTTTAATAAGTTAAACTTTGACATTGAATCATTTCATGGCAATTGGCATGCAGGATTCAGTCAAGGCCACCTAACGAACAGCTCCCTAACCACCGCAGGTGGCTTTGTTTTATCAGACCGCCCGCAAGGAAGTACAGAAGTTACTGCGATAATTCCGACGTCGCCATTTTTGCTTTTTCTCTTATTTCTGGAGGTGTCAAGTCCACTTTTCAATCAGTAGACATTTTAAATTAGAATTTTTTAAGGAGATCCACACCGCAGCAATATATAACCCAAAATGACTAGCGTTCAGATCTTAACCATCTTAAACTTAGTCGAATGCTCCCTCCAATAACTACCACTGCGCTAGTCGAATAGGATCAGAGTGAAATTGCGATTCAATTTATTTTAAATAATATTTTGTGTTAAAAATTATTATAATAAATGAAATGAAAACTGAGAAGCAGAACATAATATTAAATACAATTTTAATGTACACAATCAAACGAAAGATTTACTATAAAGATTCACAATGATTAATGAAGTGTCATTACTGGGTTTGTAAGCGTCTATGTGATTGATCAAAAACCTGTATCATAATAAAACTGTGTCGTAATGAATATCATTAAGCAACGTGTTGCAGCCATCAAATGACAGAAGTATACAATGGGAGTAGAAAAAGTAAGCTAGACTTAAGGAGAAAACGTTATGCAACCTGCAGGGCAAATGTGTATGACGTGTTGCTGTAATGTCAGTAGAAGCACAATGAATGACGTCAACAATGCAATGAAAATTGTGTTGCTTCGGAATGGCACATACTTTCTCGTACTAGTCAGTTTCCTCGTCTCTTTTTCTTGGCCAGCCAAGATCTTTTTGCCCCAATCTCTTCCCAGCTGCTATATATATATCGGCGTCTAGAATACATTTTTCACATTTTCACAATATTTTTGGCTCTTATTAATAGACGACAAATATGAATTAAAGAATATTACAGAAGAGTGAAACATGACTCTATGCGCAAATTTTTATTGTAAATTCTGACGCCGCTTTTGATAAAAATGTCTCTTGAGCATTTCTAAATATGGGGAATTTGAGTATGTTTTTGCAGAAAACTTTTGGTTTTCGAGAAACTTCATAAGAAATAATTTCAAGCACATGTACTTACAAATGCAACAATGTTTGTAAAAATGCCCTTAATGTAAATATTATTATTTATAAATATATTTCAAAAGAAAATACATTTATACCATTTTCGAAAAGTGAAACAATAGACCAAAATGGTATTTCTGTTACATTATTTAGGGCATTTAGCAATATTTGTACAAAACGTTTAAAGAAAAAATTGGAGCAGTTTTTGAGAAAATATTGCTTTTAATATCGCCCATATTTCACACAAATTTGAGGGAAAATTCCAAATATTTTAAAAACAGTGCGTGATATTAATTAAAGAACTAGAATTGGAGAACAAACATCATAATACCTCTACTAGAGGTGGGTTAAAAACATACAATTTTACCCCTGCAATTTTCGAAAATTCAGGGGTAACAATGAAACTGAGAACAATGCCTTAATTACGAAATATATTTCTATTATTACAAATAAATTTGAGCCATTTTTGAGAACATTTTCAAACCGTCCCATGGGATTCATGTAGAGAACTCCCAAAATTTAAAGAGTTCTTATGAAAATCGCAGGGCATCTACTCAAGCCAATGATATAGGCGCCAATGAGGTGCGCCAGCGTACGGACAAACGAACGTTTTGAAACAACAACACAAATAAAAACAATTTTTGATTTCGGGGGATTTATTTATTTATTTATTTATTTGTCAAAAAACAGTAAAAACTGTATATGACGTGTGATTCGTGTGTGGGATTCGAATACATCCACTGAAGTGTGGAAATCGCTTTTCCGCAGCATTACATAATTTTCTCTATTCTCTATACTGTAAAAAAGAGGAAGTTTAATGACACCCATTTTCATGGCAGGGATAAAAGACAACGACTCTAGGTACGGTTAGGTACGATTGTATTCAAATATATTGATTGGAACTCAATAACGAGGCTTCCATAAGTGAACGGGTGTATATTCAGGGTATCATTTCAACTAAAAATAGAATACTTTATCTTCCAAACTTGTGAAAATGAATCGACACAATCTGAACAAAGACGAGATTCGGTCCATTAATGATAAATCCATTGGAAGAGCAGTTAAGGCATATTTCAGTTTTTTCTATAGAAGTTTGAACATTTACAGTGTAATTGCATATTATGTAACTAACAATAAATCAAATATTTGCAAATTATGAACGTGTTTCATTTACAGCAACTTATCTCTAGTATTCCAAATCTTTACAGCTTTATTCTGTAAATTTTACGATAAGTGGCTAAATTCCTTTTTCCTGAGCAACAAAGTTAAATCTGCAATCTGAGGTCGCAAAGGGTGAAGGGCCATAGCAACCTCGGCTCGAAGGGTCAGCGTGTTCAAATCCCGCCTGGGGCATAATTTGTATATGTTTGTGTTGTCCTCACTTGCCCTTCCTACAGTTCTCCCTACAGTTTAAAACAACCACAGTGGCCACTGTATGGCCGAGTTATTAAAAAATCGACCTTAGAAAAGTTAAATCTGTTTATTTAACATTACACTGCAAAATTGTTATGTATTTAGGAATGTATTAAAATATGATCAGAGAATTTCTACGTTGTCACAATGCAACGGTAGGAGAGCCCCGTTTGCACATTCCCTCTGTCACAATTCCAATTGCCATACAACGCTACCGCACGTCCGCGCTTCCCGAGCGAAAACCCAAAACCGCTTTCACCGGCACGGCGGCGGCAGCCAGCGCTTCATCCGCGCGCCGCCACCTGTTCAAGGGCGTCGCTCTAAACAATGGCGCTCGCGCGCGTAAACGTGGGGCGGACGCGCGTCGGGGCGCGTGGAGAGGCCTGCGGGGGAGGGGCGGGGCGGGGCGGGGCGGGGACGTGGCCGCGCCCGCGCGCGAACGCACGTGGCGGGCGCAGGCGCGTCTGACACGCTATGGATCCGACGCGGCGCCGCCGTCCCGCCCGCCCCGCCCCGCCCGCCCGCCCCGCCCCGCCGCCGCCCAAGGCATCGATCGCCGCGACAGCTGCGTGCGCGCGCCCGCGCCGCACCCCGCCCGCCCCGCCCCGCCCCGCCCCGTGCGCCTCGCCGCCGCGCTGCCTGCCGGCGCGAGTACGCGCGCGCGCGCGCTGCCTCCGCGGCCGTTGGCGGCCACCGCCCACGCCGCGGGCGAGCGTACGTCTGCCGGCGGCGGAAGGAGCGTGGGGCTGGCGTGGGTGGCGACGGGGGAGGGTGGCGGAGATCTTGGCGGTGGCTATGGCGGAGACCTATGGTAGTAGTGATGACGGTCCCGGTGGCCGTGCAAGTGGCGATGATGGAGGAAACGATGGTGGTGACCTTGTCGGTGTCTGTAGCAGAGATCTACGGTGGTAGTGGATTATGATCCCGATGAGTTCAATAGTTGCGGAGGGGCAGTTGTGATAGTGTAGTGGGGGTGGTGGTAGTGATATTGGAGGTGGGGGTATTGGCAAGGAAAGGAATACAATGATTGAGGCTGGGTTGGCGGGAATGGAGGTGGCGGCGAATGTCCGGGTCAGTGAAAAGTTGACGCTACAGTCCGAAGGAGGAGGAGGTGATGACAGGGAAATTCGCTGGTATTGGTTCATACCTGCGTTCGTTTCTCATCCTCGTCCCATTCGGCGCCTGCACCGCGCGGTCAGAGAAATACGTGCAGCCACCTTTCGCGGCCGCCGCCCACGCCGCGGTCAGACGTACGTCTGCCAGCGACGGAGGGAGCGTGGATTTGGGAGGGGTGGAGACAGAGGAGATTGCCGGCGACCTTGGCAGTGATGGTAGCGGAGACCTATGATGGTAATGATTATGGTCCCGGTGAGTATGGTAGTGGCGATGGTGGCGGAGGCGGCGGTTGTGATAGTGTAGCGGAGGTGGTACTGGAATGGGAGTAGTGGCGATGGCCATAGTGAGGATGGCAAGATGGTGATGGCGGAGGCGGCAGTGACCTCAGTGGCAAGAACGGGATACAATGATTGGGGAGGAACGACGGTAATGGAGATGGCGGCGATATCCGTGGCGGTGACAGGTGACGGTATAGTTCGAGTGTGCCGGAGGAAGTGGCAATGACGGAGGCGGTGGCAGGGTCATTCGCTGATATTCATGAGACCGTCCGGCTCTCAACCGCGTTCCATTCGACCGGGAGAGATGGTTCAAGTGTATCAACTTTCGTCACTACAGTCTCTCTGACCGGGAGGTCCTAGGTTCGATTTCTGACGGCGGAAGGATTTTCGACACTAGCTTATCAGCGAAGGTCGAATTCAGGGGGCGAAGGTGGGATCGGGGCCTACGCTCTTTACATCTTTATTTTGACTCCAGTATCTAAGCCTTTGAGTCTTACCTTGTAAGGCTGGGTAGGTGATTTCGTTGAAATGATATTAAGGGTGATGCAGACATGATGTATCAAAAATGAGAGAATGAAGGGAAAATGAGAAAATGTTCAGAAATCTATCATTGATCTATCACAAATTGGATCTAATTTGGATTTGAAGCTGGTTACCCAGATCTTTGGTGGTTAGCTAGATCGCTGGTTGCCAGGGCAAAGACAATCCCAGAAAATGTTGTGAGAGTGCTGGTAATGCTGGTAGAGGTATGGTGGTGGCGGTGGTGGTGATGGTGGAAGTGGTGGTGGTGACAGTGATGATGTTTTTGGTAGTGTTGGTGAGGGGGTGAGTCACTTCGTATATGGCCGTTATCCATACGTACAGCTTGCGACGATGATGGTGACAGAGGTGCTGTTAGCATTAGCGGTCGTGACAAAGGTATGAATTGGCGATTTTCTCTATAGGGAGTCATCCGAAACGCAAGTGAGAGAGGGAGACAAATTGAGTAAAGGCTCTAGACTTACACAGATGAAGGCTCTCGTCGCTTACACAGCACATTGTGAATAAAATGTCTTGGAAAAGTTTGTTTTTCAAAATTTAATTTGAACATTTCAAAGTGTGAAAATCGTTAATAGTGAAATAAATTTGACACTTGATATGCATCAATTGCTTCCTCAGCACGGAAAACACTTATTTTCCACCACTTGGCATAAAACCTTAGGGGTAGTCCGGCACCATTTCTCAATTTTATTTTGTTTGTGACAAACATGAAAGTGTAAAAACATGGTGGAGGTGGGATTGGAAACGTTGTAGTAAGCTTGATAAGGCAGTGAAGGAGATAGGGTTCAGTGATGAATAGAAAAATGAAAAAAGATGGGAAAAGAACAAAAAAATTTTTTTTCTGTACATCATCTATATTTTCAATTATTTGTAGGTTGCAGAAGTAACAATACTCGTGAAACTTAATAATGAAAACCTGTGTTGATATTCTAATTACACTAATGGCAAACGTGAATATAAAAATATTATTTTTTCACTTTTCAAACAATTCAAATTGCTCTGATCGGCGCAATTCTTAAGCGAGGACAAAAATCTTCTATTTAATTTCTTCAATATTATTTATTTATTTATTTATGACAATTTAATTTTAATGTATGAAAACTGTATCTCGTAACAGGTAACGTATAATACTTATTATATCTAACATGTGATAGATATGGTTGTTTAAAATAAACGGTAAGGGTCACAGGTTAAGGGCACAGAGCATGCTCTTTCGCATTTTCTAAAACGGTTGTTCTCGCATATTTTGCGATATTATCGCAATACCGTTCGTATACTGAGCTGAGAGAAATCTTTTATTTAAGGATATTGACTAATATATTTTTATGAATATTAAATGTAATGAATAAACAAGACTTGAATAATTTCTATGGAAAATATTTTCTTTTATCATTCTTTGTTTTCCCCCATACGAAAAGAAATGTAGTATTTTAGTCTCTGATGACGTGCTACGACCTGCAATGGAAACGAAAGCTTTCGTGACTAACAAGGAATTCTCAAAGGGGCTATAAATGTACTTCAAAGCATGAAAATCAATTTTTGCGATTCCAAGGAACTTGGAAATATCTCATTAGATTTCCCTCATTCTTGAGGTTGAATCGGTGTTTATTTTTACGTAAAGTGGGTTTGTGATTGCAATGCATCAATTCTCGTATTCTAGATTCCTATTCAGAGAAATCAAATGTAAAAACAAGATGTCTTAGCTTTGCAATTGACAAGAGCTTAACTATAATAATATGCTCAGTGAAATAAATATACTACATGTAATTACAATTATTTGAGAAAATAATGAACAAATAATTAATATTTGTTTTTAAATCTCCGTTAAACAGTTATAGATATACAAATATTACAAGACTGGTTCTAAAAGTAAATGAAAATTACACAAATAAATATGATAAATGAGACGACTGATCCCCAACTATAAGACGCAGGAGATGAATAATCTCGGCCTTGGTGCACTAAATGCATTGTATGTGTTGCTGACAACGTTAAAAGGTTAACATTTGAATGATAAAAATAGCTATCTGATTGAACAATGTGGTGAATTCAACTTCTCACCACAAACTGCAATTAGCTTTAAAATAACCAAATCTTCTCCAAGCCATCGCAACTGCCAAGGATAGAGAACATACAAGCTTAATACGACCTAGTCAAAGGAGAAAACCTGTGTATGAGATGTGTAGATAAATTTCCTGCACTTTCGATGCCACGAACGATATACTTTTACGGCGCAACCTACTCGTTAAAGAACAAACGAGTTCAAAACGTTAAGCTACGTTAGCAGGATTTCGTATCTGATTAAGAGCAATCACCTCACAAAGTTTCGAAACATACAGAAAAGCGCGCTTATTAGTAGCGTATACGTTGAAAAGCGCAAGAAATACGCAAAAAAGTTAAATGTTTTAATACGAATATTTGCAATGTGATGAGTGACATTTCTAAAAGTAGGCAAGGGAGGGAGTGTGTGAGGTCATTACTATTTCTTGAACGTATACGGAGGTGGTTCCATAAGTTCCTGTCCAAGAGAACACTCAACAATGAGGAAAGCTTCCGAGCAGTAGATATTCTTATATTTCATTGTTGTAATTCTGTAAGTTTTTTTATTGAATATTCACATGAGTTAGCCTGTCAAACGTATGGCAGAAATTTAAGAAATACACAATTAACTTCAGAGTAGAAGAGTTGAAAGAGAAACGCAATGTAGCTAATGCGTCTAATGAAAAATAAATTAAATTGATTTGCTGTATGTGAGCTTTATTGTTGATCAGAAAGTCTAAGGTGGATGAACGAAATATCTCGGAAGTTTTCCTTTGATTCTGGTCTGGAAAGGGTTATGTTTTCCTAGCTGAAAATTGAGTGCAGATGGTGTATGGTATGTATGGGAAACTAATAGAAAATAATTTTTGATAGGTAGAATGCCTAATTCGTGATGAATATGTTCATTGAGAATAAACCATGGAGTTTTTAAACAGGTTATGAAGCAAGAATTTTGAAATAGCTAAATTTTCTTAATCGATGTTTTTGAAGTGAAACCCCAGATTGAATGCTGTAAGTTTGCAAAAATCATCTTACTCAGTGTTGTGAAGAGAAGTTCTTGAGTGTGATGCGGTGCGTGAAATCTCATGGTGTTTGGCTTCTTCATAAAAGAAATTACCTGTATACATAGCTCAGATTACGAAAAATACTCGTAGAAGTATAGCTTCTAGGAGTTGAACCATCCTCTCAGTCCAGATTTGACACCCAGCAACTACTACCTCATCGTATAATTGAAAAAAAAACGTTGGAGAAGATTTTGTGACAGAAAGAAGCAGTTTTTGACCATTCTGTGACCAAAACATCTGATCATGTTTTGAAAGGCTTAGGAATGTTAATACACTGATATGAAAAAGAGCTTCAAAGTCAATGTTAATGTTAATTAGAGACATCATTTTCTTCTTTGTTTCACAACTAGAAGTCAGGCCAGAAACTTCTGAAACCCACCTCATATGTTTACGTAGAAATAATGTTTGTCGTGAAAATGTATCCTGCAGTCATTACCAAAAATTGTTGGAATGCCAATACTAAATATTTAACAAAAATAAGTTTATGCAGGTGACAAAGATATTAGGAATCTCAAGAGATGTACTTAAAATTAACCATCCCGGAAAGGTATACAATTTTACAACTTTTCCTTAAGTCGCCAGCTGTAATGATAACTGTCAGTCATCAAAACTCCATTTTCGTTGCAGATGCCCAACAATGTGTTAGCAATGATGACACAATATTAGAAGCGGGTTTTAGGAATCCGCCAGAAGAATAATTTGCGTCATTTTTGTATAACTTTCATACAATTGTGTACTATAGAGTTCAGTTCTATATAATATTATACTATACTATAAATAATATGAATTCCGGTAATAGAACAAAACCTAATTTTGAAAGAAAATAATTTTTCAGTTATTAGTTAATGATTTTAGGATGTATCTACTAAAAATTAAGTTTTAACGCGCAACTTAAAATATTTCGTTAAAATACCAATGAAGCGTCTCCACAAATTAGAAAATAATTTCAATTTGGCGGGTTTTGTACGGAAATTACGAGGAATTTGAATGATCGACTTTTATGATAGCACACTACGATTGGCACACTTTCTTCTTTGAGTTGCTTCGATTTAGCGGTCGGCTGCTCGGATCGGAAGTTTTCCGTGGTTTCTCCGATCAACACCAGGCGAATACCGAAGCAGTACCCTAACTAATGGGCAACGGACCTCGCGCGATCTTCCCTTCCTCTTCCTTGTCCTATCCTCACCCCTTACTTAACACACACATACGAACACTACACTATCACATATGCCGGAAGACGGGCCGGGAGCTTAGAGCTTGATACGAACAAATTATCATAAGAAAAGCGGGTATAAATGGAAAGAATAATTATTATAGTTGTTACTTAGTTTGACTGAGGAAAGAGAGACTGCAGAAAAGCATAAATAACAACTCAATCCTTTAGACTTAATTGTTGTTCGTGGGCAAATTTAAAATATTTGAAAACACATTATAATCTATACATACTATTTACATATTCATTTGTACGAAAGTTATAAGAAGTTAATCTTGGAGTAAGAGAGCAATAATTACTTAACTTATTTGATACATATTTTTATTATTGATTATTAACAATTTTGTGGTCTAAACTTTTCTTTCTTTATTAAGTCCTTAGAAATTTATCTGTGAATTCACTAAGCTTACAAAAGTATTTTACTACTTCATAATTCTAAATTTTTGTAGAACTTTCTCACCTAAACTGTTCTCGTTGTTTTATAAAAAGAAATTGATTGACTTAATTTTAATATATGATACTACTAAATTATATAAATAGTTTGTGACCGATATTCTGAGAATGAATTTTACTACTTTAAAGAATGCGATGAATGTTAATGCTGTGAATATTTAAGCTATCGTAATACCATTTTCTTATTATGCCAAGGGAATTAAAAACAAGAAAAAATGAAGGGTAACGGACATATTATTACGCGGCGTGGTTGTATTTCCAGACAATAAATCGGGCGAATTTGTTCATTTTCCTCGGCGCGAAGGGCGGCCGCAACTTTGTAAGACAGCGGGCGGCGAGCGAGGCAGGTCGGGGGCACAAGCAGCGGCGGCCGCAGCGGGACCCTCATCGCGCGGGGGAGGGCGGGGAGGGGGAAGAGGGGCGGCGGAGTGACGGGCGTGCGGCGAGGTTTACTGCGCGGGGTCGGGCGGGGGAAACCGCGGCTCTTTTATCGCTTCATAAAAGCAGAAACAAGTGCGGCCGGTGGCGCCGCGGTGGCCGCACTGACTCTGCCCGCCCCGCCCCCTCGCTCCACCCCACCCCCGCGCCGCCCCGCCCCGCTCCGGCCGACAATCCCGCGGCGGCCGGCGGCCGGCCGTGCGGAAGCCGGGTCGCGCCCTACAGCCCGCTGGTCGCCGATTCCCTGTCCAGTACCCGACGACTCGCCGCTCCCATCGCCCCGATACCCACGCCCCTACACCGCCCACGCCCATGCCGCCTCCGCCCCCGACACCCCCACTCCCCGCCGCCCACGCCCCGCCGTTCACACCACGTCATAATCCTCTGCCTTCCCGCCGCCCCCGCCAACGCCCCTGCTGTCCCCGCCACCACCACGAGTACCCGGCCGCTCCCCCCTACGGCCTCCGCCACTGTCGCCGCCCCCGTCGTTCCATCAACCCCACCACCTCCACCGCCACCATCGCCCATGCCGCCCCCTCGCGGGCCGCTGCGCTGTGAAAATTAGGCGCCTTTGGGACGACAAGGAAACGACAGTTGATGCTCGTAAAAAGACCGAGGAGATTCGTGCAATATGAACGCGCGTCGTACAGGCCCTGGTGGCGCCCTCGCGTGCTGTTATGTATGCGGCATGAAGGAGAAAGCAAGGGGGTGACGATGAATTACTAGTGGGACTATGTGCCCTGGAGAGCAAAGGTGAAAATTTTGTCGATCCTTGACTATTCAAGGCTGAAAAAAGAGCAGTTTTCTTTTGAGTTGGCCTCTTTGGAATTGCCGCGTTTTCCACGTTATCCACGTAGGGGATGTTTTTCTCGGAGTATATTAGTAGGCAATCGAATATTCGACTAATCAGAACAAAAAACCATTAACATGCAACAAAACACAATGTCCGTAAGTTATGAATATTTTAATTCACAGAATTTCTCGAGGGTCCGTTGTATAATACAACTGACATATATTTCACAAATTATTATACTACTTGAAGTAAACAATTATTTACGTACGGCAAATACTCAAACAATATGGTATAAAGAAAAAGAACTTGTAAATGACAAAACCAATTTTCCATTTTTGAAAGTACCAATTTTCAATTTAAACATAATAAAAATATTTGATACGTATTATTTATACTTCCTCTAAACGTCAGTTAAAAAGATCTGAAAATATTAAAAAAATAAGAAAACGTATTTTAATTATTTATATCTTCTTACGAAGTTGTAAATTGAATATAAACAATAAGTAATGAAATATGTAGTATTACTTAAATTGTTTTAACTAATGTTTTCAGAGACAGATTAGTACATATTCGTTTGTATGAAATAATTAAAACATTATTTAAACATAGCACTATGTGAGGATGTTAAAACATGGAATAGGGTAATTTAAAAAATATGGCTTTCCAAAATCGTGTTTTTGTGGAAAATTCACAATGAATTCATTATATGCCTGAAAATCTCAAAATTAAAACTTGCGACAACGTAGTCTTTGTGTCAGTTATAAGGGATGATAATAGAACATTCATATAGAAATACTATCCAATAAATTTAAGTATTAATCAAAATGTTAACCTTTTAGAATTTTCTTAAAGACAGTTGTGCATATTTTGCATCGTGATTATGAAGCCTGAAAGTAGAACATTCTCAATCAAAACTGGCGTACAACATATTTCACATCACAATCAGAATATATCTGCTTTCAGCTCGCAAAATTTGTCAAACTTAAATGGATCAACGAGATTGACAAGTTTTATTAATGATAGAGAAGTAATTCATTTTTCATCCCGACAGCTTTTTTCTTACATCATTTAAGCCATAAACTAGAATTAAATAGCGTGAACAAGTAACATTTCTACTCAAAACGTTCATCTTGCAGAAATTTGATAAGCTATAAACCACTCGTCTCTTAATTTAATGTTCAGTAATAATTCATTTCTATTTTATGTGCTGCCTAGGGCAATCTGATTTTGCAACACATGGCGGTAATTAATTTAAAAACTTCAGGGCAATTAACAATATATCAACTGAGACATTTTATTCTAGTACAAAGTCCCCAAAAGTTGTTAAATATATAAAAGATTACCTCCCTAAAGTGATGTTTCGAATGTTAAAAATATGGTTCAACTCAAGAAGATATTATTGTAATATTGATATGAATTTGGTATATACATGACACGAAGATGCACATGGAAAATAGGAATAAAAAATATTTTATTTTATTCTCCAAAATAATGCGCCTAATAGAATCAATATAATACTTTGTAAATGAATCCGGATTCTAGTGTTTTTATGTTTAAAACAGATTTTCGTTTTAAAAGAATGTGAGCTTTCTATTCAACCTAATTTTGTGATTTCTGCTTTAAATGAAAGGTAGTGGTTCCCAAATGTGTTAGTACTGGTAACTATTATTAATCGATTTTATAGTAAAAGCATAACGATTAGAAGAGTTTTGTGGTAATATAATAAAATACACTAATATAATATTTGATAAATAAAATTCAGTTAATAGAATTAAAAATTATCTGCCGTCCCTTGTTCTTTGCATGGGTTGGCTGTGTCAGCTCATCCTCAACAAGGGCTTGGCCAAGCGCGAGCAAGCACTAATTTATGTTATTTACGTTTTGGTTATACATAACAATGTGAAGATAGCGAGATTTTTAAGTTTGAAAATTGAGAATTTTTGAATGCAAAGATTAGTGAGTGTATAAAAACGAATGCCCAACAATCGTTTGAAACGTGTGCTTCTTCACAAAATAGTTATTACAATTATACATGCTGCATTACGGTTCTAAATGAACCCAAAGGTCACCATAATTTAAACTAGTGGTGCTATAGTATGGCATGGAATTTCCCTTATTAGTTTAGTATTTTCTTGGGTCTGGGCTAGCTACTCGGAATTGCCACATACTAGTACCAGCTACCGTCCATCGCCGCCCAAAGTACATTTTTGACATTTTCTCTATTTTTCGGTTTCCTAATGGTTGAACGGAAATATTAATTTTAGAATATTAAAGAACAGTAAAACCTCGTCATAAATGGTAATTTTCTTTGAAACATTTGGAGTCGTTTTTAAGACAATGGCGTTTATGCGCTACTAAAAATGCGAAATTTGAAGCTCTTTTTCAAGAAAATTTTTGAGTTTTCGAAACACGTCATTTGAAACACCTTAAATTACAAATATTCAAAAGAGTGCTGGAAAAGTGCATATTAAAGATGTGAGATATCTTAAAAAACATTAATCGTGTAATTTTTGAAAAAACAAAATAATACCCCAAATTGAACTTTACGTCGTTTTAAAGAGTGCAATAAGCTCTATCTGTTAGAAACGTTCGAAGAAGAAATTTGGAGCTATTTATGGGAAAATGGCGTTTGAGCCTTTCTGAATATGCGAAATTTTGAGCTAGTTTTCACAGAAAATGGTTGAGTTTTCGAAAAACTTTACTTGACATTATTTAAAGCACATGTACTCATTAATATAATAATGTGAAGAAATGGCCCCTAATATAAATTTTACCGACGTGAGAGACAGATAAAAAAATACATTTTTGTAGTGTTTGCAAAAACAAAAGAATAGAGCAATGTGGCGTTTATGTCATCACATAGAGTACATTTAGCACTATCTATACCAAAAGTATAAAGAAAAATTTGGAGTCGTTTTTGAGAATTTTTTTTTGTAATTTTTTACAACTTGCATATATTTCGCGCAATATTGCCAGAAAACTACTAAAATAAAAAAAATGCAGTATCTTTATGAAAGAACTCACTATGGAGAGCAAATTTTATTTGGAGAAAAAATCTCTATCTTCAATTCAGTAGTTGTAGGAAGACGCCGAACAAAATTCAAAATTTTGTAATTTTTGAAAATTCAGAGTTAACCGTGAAAATCTGATCTATAGCACATTAATAAGTATGTTTTACTCTTTTATTGCAAGAAATTTAAATAAAAAGTTTGGAGCCGTACTTATTAGCTCCGAAAGTTGATTTTGATAAAAGGAATGATTTGAATGATTTTGATAAAAGGACGATTGTCCAGAGTCGTTTTTGGTAAAAAATAGGCCATAGGCCTTTGAATGTAAGTTTTTCCGTGATTATCTCTCAGCATAGCTTATCTCAATCTGCACCGGGTGATAATGTTAGTTGGATGAATGAGGTTGCTTTTTAAGAAATCACCCTTCAATTTTTTTCGAGCGCCGGTTCGGCCCCTCGGACAGAGGCCGCCACGCTGTGGCGTGGGGATGCATGGCGGGAGGCCGCGCGTGCCACGGCGTGGCGAGGCGAGACCGCGGTGCGCGTCAATGCAGAACGTGACGTCGGTGTGCATGGTTAGGGATGGGGCAGCGAGATGGGGACGTGGCGGGACGGAGAGTAGAGGCTGAAGGAGCGGTGTGTGGGGCGGCGTCGGCGGCGACGATGTCGTGGGCCACGGGAGCGGCGTGGACGGTGGAAGGTGAGGAGGCATCTGGAGCGGCGAGGATGGCGAGGGTGGAGGGGGCGGCGAGGGCGTCGGAGGTAGCGAGGGCGGCGTGAATGGTGGGGCGTGGGGGCGTGGGCGGCGTGGACGGCGTGGGCGGCGTGGGCGGCGGGGGCGGCGGGGGCGGCGGGGGTGGCATGGGCAGCGGAGGCGGCGGCGGAGGCAACGGGGCGGCGGGGGTGGCGGGGGCGGCGGCGGAGGCGGCGGGCAAGGGCGACGACCGTCGATGCAGAGCGGCCGCGTGCGCGCGACGGAGGCCGAGAGAGCGCGCGCTGCGCGTCGGGGCGCACGGGCGTGCGGTCACGCGTGCGTCCCATTAGCGCCCCCATCGATCACGGCGCGCACGCCGATCGCTTGCGAGGCGTCCGAGTTGCCCGGTGGCTCGTGGGCGCTGGCCGCCTCCTGGCTGTACGGCGCGCGGCGTCGACGCACATGCATCGCCCGGGGCCTTCTTCCGATTTATGTTAATTTAAATCAATCTTGAATCGTTTTAAGTCAGTGATTACGAGAAGTGCTGTAGGGCTCAACTCAAACCCTAGGGCTACATTCGAAGCGGCCGTGGTTTCATGACTTTCCAGAGGTGTCACCACCCGCAATACCTCCAGCTCAATTCTGAGAAAACTAGATTTGAAGTAAGTAGAGTCGTCACTATTTATCAGAAGTGATGAGATTCTCTCACACAACTCAATCTTTCAAATAAATTAATATTTCTCTGTTGTATTCGCATTACTAATTAAGGTTTAAATGGTCATGCATAAATTAATTTATGAGCGACGCTTAATATTTCTATTCTATAAAGACTGTCTCTTTTTTCTGTTGGATTCATTTGCAGGAATTGCAGTACAATCTCTTTCAGCTTTTCTGGGCACCGCGAAAGCTCCTTGAATTGCAACGGAAATCGCGATTTCAGAGCCGTCGGGCGCGCAGCCTGAACCTGGCAAGGGTTGATGGGAAGGGAAGAAGGGAGGAAGATGTCCTGGTGATGTCTTCAGCATTTTAAGGATAAAGATACCCTTAAGCTCATTGGGCAGATCTGATATGTATGAAATTAGAAAAGATAGAATATTCAATTGAAGAAAATTATTGAAAAATATATAATTTAAAAATGAAAACTGGTAACATGTTGAGAAATTGGAAATTTCTAAATGTGCGCCAACTCGATGTAAAATAGTGCACTGTTTTAAAAATGACGAAACTGAAAAACATAAAAATGCAGAAAATTCACTAAATTTTTTATTACATAAAACAAAATAATAAAAACACACAAACGTTTTGGTTCAAACAATGCCTGGGAACTTAATTACACATTTCGTACTCAAACGAACTCAGTGATTTTAAAACGTGGTACATCTCTTTTAGAAACTTCTATTTATATGATTTATTGAACAGAAACACGAGAAAAATGAAACAGAATTTGTACATCTTTTTTTCGCACTATAATCATTTATGACATAAAACACTCTAAATACTCAATAGTTTTTTAAAATAATCACTCCGATTTTTTTCTTGAAAATATACAATTACGTGATAATTTGTGAATTGCATTCTCCTTCATATAAGCTTAATACGTTTTCCCAAAGTTCCTTTTCACAGTTAGTAAAACCTGTTTATATTTCCATGAATTGTTTTGTGGCAGAGACTTAACCATTCGTTGAAAATGAATTGATGTGGTCGGACTGCGGTTGCGGTCCTTTTTACAGGTGGTAGAAAATGAAAAAAAATATGGATGAACATTAAATTTTCATATCGCGGGGTTTCCATACAATTTAAAGGCGTAATTTACCCTATCATGTAGTTAATTTAGCAAAAGACCAAAAACTATTTGATTTCTATTGTTTTGCACAATTAAAATACAAAACAGTTTTGTAGAAAACAGTGGAACAGAATATTTCTGATCAGTCTCAAAGAAAACAAAATACGGGTGTAACGTACGTATTGAAAAAAGCATTCAAGCACATATTCAACGATGCATTATCTATTTTAAAATAAATCACTATTTTAAGAAAGATGTAAATTTGTAATAGTGTGTCTAAAAAATACAATTGGTTGTTTAAAAATTTTCTCTCGTTATAGTCTGGTTACAATATTTGTTATGGCTCTCATATAAAATAATCGTATAACTACGGTGAAATTCTAATACATAATTAAGAGAATAAAATGAAATGTAATGAACGGAAATCGACAATTCTTGACTCATAATGTTGGGAGGGCGGGGAGGGAAGAGAGAGTGGGGATTACAGAGGGCAGGAGGCATTGAAGGCGGGGGGGACTATAGGGGGAGAGCGTGAGGGATTAGACAGGGATGGGAGAGGTTAAAGGGACTGGGGTGAGGGAGGCGTAGATAGAGGGGAAGGTGCTGAGGTATGGGGTTTTGAGAAAGCGCTGAAGACGTGAAGTTGGGAGGGGGTTGGGATTGATTAGTGATTCCGGGCGCGTCAATTACTTAGAACGCTAGTCCCGTAAGTATGATGCATGTTTTTGGCTCGGGAAATGGCGGTGATCTCGTTCCGCTCGAGAGTGGGATGCGGCGCCGACCTACCATCGACTAGCGAGTTTCCCCCCAACCAGGTATATCTCACCAGCGGGGCACCGCCCCAGCTGGAACAAGCTATAAGCTCCCGACCGGTCTCCCGGCATGTGTGGTTGTGTGGTGCGCGTTAGTGTTTGTGTACGTAAAGGATAAGGATAGAACAAGAAAGAATAAGGAAAGATCGTGCGCAGTCCACGGCCTGTTTGTTAGGGAACTGCTCCGGATTCGCCTGGTATTGATAAGAGAAACCACGTAAACCTACCGATCAGAGCAGCCGGCCGCTGAAATTCTTCAGACAGTGAACTCGTGCCAGCTCTGTAGCTAGAGTCCAAATCCTGCCACCGTCGGGACTCGAATCTAAAACCTTACTTTCGGAGGCACTGCAGTGACGTCAGTTGATGACCTAAGCCACCTCTCCCGGTGGGGGGGAGGTGGTAAGGGAGTGGTAAGTGGGTGGGCTTGTGGTGTGGGGGCGTAACGTGCAGCGCTGGGGCTTTGCGGCGTGAGCCCTGACCACGACAATCATCGCACAGTCGCCCCGGGCACGCGAAGCCATCGCGTGAGCCCACCCCGCGGTGCATCCCCGACAGCGGGAGAAGGCGGCGGTGGAAAAGGATGAGGAAAGAAAAGGGGGAAAACCAAAGGGGAAAAATAATACGGATGACAATGTAGATGACGAGTCGTTGAGATGTGGCAGGAGGAGGAGGAAGGGGAAAAAGGGGACGGGAAGTCTTTCCAAAAAACAAAGAAAGAAATACAAGAGAAAAATACAACAGAGCAGAAAAAGTAGGGTTAGGAGGCAAAAAATCAAGTCGATGACTGAGAAGCATCACAAAAATAAGAAGTAGAATAAAATAAACGAAAAATTAATTTTTGGGGGGAATAAAAAGAGCAAGTGGAGACGGAGAAAAAGAAGCAGGAGGGAAATATTGATAATAAAGGGAAAGGAGATAAAAGTAGTCAATGGAGATGAATGAAGAGAAGAGACAGCTGAAATGAGGAAGTTAGGGAAGGGATTTGGGTGTGGCGTCAGGAAGCAATGTCTGATGAAGGGAGGTAGAATCGACACGGCAGTGTTGCCGTAGGACTTGCATCGAAACATGCACTCAGCTCATGTATGGAAATGTACGATCGTGTTTCAAACACTATTCATGTTTGCTTTGTAATGGCCGCGTGTTTGATAGCGGATGCAATTGCGAGATCACAACTAAAGCTCTGTACGACAGCAAGTCTCAGTCCCAAAGGTATCCGGGTCGACTCTAGCCTACTGACTACTTCTAGAGAGCAGCTGCGTAGGTTCGTCATCTGTATGGTTTCTTCCGATTAATTCCAGGCTTATACCGAAGTGATACATACCGTAAATACAAATACGTAGAAACTTGTAAATAGCAAAGGAACGCACGCAAGCCTTCATTCCCTATCATGCTTCCGCATTTGGCTAATCTCCAGTTCTCGTATACTCATTACCATGACCTAGAAACAACTAGCCAGTTCGCGCAATTGTGCTACTACATACTTGTACATGTCACCGGACACCTGTAATGCACATTTCACCAGAAAAATAATATTCATATGTAACGGTACATACTATAAAATATATGTTCTTTCTTTTTTCTACTTCTCGACATTCCTTTTTTGAACACAGTTATCCCAGAACAATTTCATTATTACTTACTTTTCATTCAAGATGTATTTTTTGTCATTTCATCTTTCAACAAGAATTGGAATCTGACGGTGTTGTTGTTGTTGTTGTTATTATTATTATTATTATGATTATTATTATTATGATTATTATTATTATTACTATTCTATGTATTCTAATTTTATGTTACGATTATTAATTATTTAACTAAAATATTAACTACTTGTCTTCTGAATTCAGAAGATTCTTGTCTAAAGTTGTTTTCGACTTTTAACATTCGTTTGAATGACGTTGTATATTCCAGCGTGTTATTTGGAATGTTTACTAAATAAATATCAAGACAATTTGAAAATGTCCGATAGTAAATGTACTAAAAGAGCACATTTTTATGTGTGTATTGTCGATTTTTTAAAGCGAATGAACTGTTTATGGGACGGGAAAATCAAATACAATATGGAACTTTTGGTTAAAATGAGATTTCAAATGATTGGTAGTTTTGGCATGATTTGACATTAAATTATGAGATTTTGTAATTTTAACTAGTGTCTGCTAGTCAAAACTCTCACGGATTTTTAAATGAAAAAATATTGTTAGAATATTTTGCAATAAAATCGACTGTACTATTTGTACACAAACATTGTTTATTTGTAATGAATTGGAAATACTTGATAATTACTTCGTTGTTAATTGAAGAGCTTATTTTATAAGTGACTTATCTCCATTTCTGTTTGTTTTCCAGTCAAACGTTTCGATGTATTCTTAAGATTATTCTTCGTCATGCTGAGAAATATTGCGTTAAAAAGCGTTTATCTTTGTTGAACGGTATCCAAAGTCTGCCGAATCCTATCTTCAATTATGAGGCTACATTTGAATTATTTCTCTTCCTAGAAAAAAATATGAAATCTGGGATATACGTCCCTTTAAAAGTAAGCTCTTCAACTTGTCAAAGAAATTTTACATTTTTAAACAATTGTTCAGAAGATTTACAAAGCACACTCGATGAGATCTAATATGGTTACATCTGAGAAAATATATTTTTGAAGACATGACAATAGATTTTTTTTGTATATACTGTCAGCAATCAACTTGTAACGACGTAATAGCCTGAGAATAGAAAATCAGCACTGAACATCAACAAAGCAGAAAAACAGCTAGCCAACAGAATTACGTGTCCAGTTCTCGGATGCCGCAACATATAACAGGTAGAAACCCGAACGAGATTAGTCGACAAGCCAGCGGGGTTTTTGCTGGTATTCGTCGTCGGTAAACAGGCCAACACAGCCGTACCATGTAATCAAACAACGCAGCCGTTCTGTTTCCGACAACACACTAGATTATGCGCATGATGGCTGTCCCCGAAGTAAACACTTTTTGTCGTCCAGTCGCCCGCCCGGCTTCCAGGGCGACCCGGCGGGCACAGCGGCCCGCAAACAGACTGTAACGAGGAGCTTCCTCTATGTAATCGCATGGGACGACCGCGGGCGCGCAGTGGGCGACGGGCCGCGAAACAGGGCAAAACCGAAACTACTACATCACTAAAGTGCTAACACTGGATAGGAGATACAGTTCAATTCTACAACTGGGATACATTTTGAACTACAATACACTAAAGCGCAGACCCTGGTGTGGAGATACGGTTAAAGAACTCATATTCTGCTAGGCATACATCTTTAACGAAATGCCTATTCAGTATTAAATCGAATCTGTAATTTGATAAACGGTATTTGATAAACACAGCAATATACAAATCAACGCGAATGCGTAACCATGGATACTATGAGGACAATATGAAAATAAATTCATCGTTTCTCTGAGAGCTAGGCTTCCGCGGCCGGAGGCAGTATCTATTTGACTGTCCGGGAGACATTTCGCCCTGAGGAAGGCGGCAGTATGCCGAACGAAACGAGGGCATCTGGGCCTAGAACGCAGCGTCTCCCGGACAGATAAGTAGATATGTTACAAGTTACTTTGTTACCAGTTACTTTACATTACGCCCTCATAATGAAAAAACCGGACAAAATGCGGAAAATAATATGTAGAAATGTTTAAACATTGTATTATTAACTACGCTAATTTGTACAACATTGAACATTCTCAAGGAAATGGCGAAGGGATACGAATAACAAATTTTATAAAATCACATCACTTACAATGATACAAAATGTATAGTTTCTGTGAAGGTAGAGATCGCCAGTCTACATAATGAAATGGCGCTTGTCAGGGTCAATATTAATGTGCAAATGGAAACACCATGTTTCTCTAATGCACATATGGGTAGACATTCGATTTCCCTTTATATGCTTTTGTTCAAATCGGCACGCATACTAACATTTCCCTCACAGGGTTTATCTTTGCAAGCAACCCCATTTAATGAGCCATATTAATGCCCCATAGCCTGAGCATTATTACACCCAAGCTCGGCACTTGTAGCTAAATATATCTAATTCAGGACAGTACACAAAACTTTAATTATAATAACTCGGCATATGTGACGTTCTTCAAAGTTCTAGAGGCCTCTGAAAAAATCAGTTTAGAGCACCTGGGTTTGCACATCTACACGCCTATGACGTCACAAAACTGCCACATAATAAACTTGCCAATTTCCGAAGCATCATCTTGACAACACACAACTAAAATAACATTTAATCTTTATTCGTTATTCGAAAGACTAATAAGGAACGAGTTAAACAAAGCTCACATTTACGAATTGACGTGAGCAAGTCTTTCCTTTCTTCCGCAAGCACTTTAATTAATTCCACGGTTTGTCCTTTGCTTCACTGTGCGTCGGCGGCGGTGGGGAAGGGGGAGGGGGGAGCTGGTGTGTTTACACGCGCCCCCATCGCGACGCACTCCCTCCGCGGGGCGCCGTTAAAGTCGATACTCGACAGGAATGTATCGATATTCGAAGCGTGCGGGGGCTGTGCGGCGGCGGAGGCGCGGGGCTTCTCCTCCAACCCGTGTGCGTGTGTGCGTATGCACGTAGGTGTGTGTGGGTGTGTGTGAGTGCGTGGGTGTAGGGAACGATGAGGAGATGGGGACGGAGGAGTAGGAGGAGGAGAGGGAGTGTTTGCGGAGCTCTGCTGATTGGCGGAGATAATTGCGTAATTGGCTACCCACGCAACGGCACGGTGCATGCCCTTCAAGGGCGATTGCGATCGTTAAGGGTGGCGGTAATGGGATCGAGGGATGTTGATTCCATTCCTTTGTGTTTGGAGGACTTTTGGTGAAAATATGGTGTCGTTTTCGTATACCGCCCTCATTTGACTTGTGATTTTTGCCATACACGTTGGAATACACATATAGTGATTGATAGAGGAAACCATTTGACGGCTTTGAAATGTAGGACAAGGTAAAACAGATAGTAAGACATTTGTTGAAATTTCAATTGTGAAACAATTTTTTTAATTTAAAAGAAAGGCTTTATAAAACTTCGTTCATTATTACTCTACTGCAAAGATACAGATTGTAAATCACTGGAAATACATACAATTTCGTTTAAATTTTTTCGTGCATCACGCAGACAAAAAAATAGTTAAATATATGCTCACTTGTAAAGTTGTTAACACTATTAAGTATAATCGTTTGCCCGTGGATATCATTTTCCATTAGAGGTTGTTTTTCCGCAGCGACTTTCTTTCCAGGGTTTCTCACTGACTTTCTCATCGATCGGTGCTCATAAAGGCTTATTTCTCCCAGAAATCGATTTCCCATCCTTTATATTCTCAGAAGGTTATTTCAGGTTTATTTCAAAATCCATGGAGTGTGATAGCTCACGAAAGAAATATTACGAAAATGTGTATTATCTACTACATACACACCTAAAAGCAGGGGACATTAATTAAAATATTCAATTTTAAATTGGTGTTACCTAGTTTATGAATTCAAAACGCTTTAAATAATTAAACGTTAGTAACCACAAATTATCCTTATATTATCACGATATATTACAGTCGCGTACTTGGGAAAATACAAAATAATATATGGTGAATATTTTTACGTGTAAAATATCACTGATGTTACATTAGTGAAACGAATTGTATAGGTGGGAAATTTTTTTCAGACACTTTAGCAGGCAGTCATAATGTGAGCACTTCAAAAAGCTGTGCATGGCCGATAATTTATGATTAGTCCAAGTTCTGTTAGAGCGTGAAGGAGGCTAATAACTGATTATTATCCTTAGGATTGCTTTAAACTCTGCAGTTAACGCCAGATAAGGGGGATTTTCATTTAACGGAAAATGTGGACCTCGTAGTGACCAAAACAAATTAACATCCAATAAAAGTAGATATCGCTTAAACTGCTAGTTTATTTGTCTGCCACAATTTATCACTTGTGCACCCATATTTTGGTCTTTGGAAAATAAATGTGTTTCAGATGGCTGACAAGTGAAGAAGTTTGGAATTCGTGTTTAATAGAGCATAATTTCGACATTTAACTTAAAATACAAAGGGACACATCAATATGAGATCAATGCAACGCCATAAATATTGCTTGCTGGTTTAAAAACATTCCCCACGTAGGAATTCTCTATAAAACTACCTAATCAATTTGAATTATATTTTAACCCTTGCATTACGAAGATGGTCACTGCCGATTGTTATTTATATGTTTCAATTTTTTTAGGATACTGAAAATCATTGGTATTGCTTCTGATGTGCTTTTAGATCAAAATATAACAAGTATTTGTTTCAAATTGAGTTGTTACAGCGTCTCTGAGTGTGTTGTCCCTTAACAATCTCCGTCAGTGCGATTTTGATCAACACGATGGGCAAACGTTGATTTTGTTTTTCTTCAGGTTGTCAACAAATTCGGGTGTTTCAAAACGCTTAGGAGTGTATTATTTTAGATAGTAAAATATAACATGGATTAAGATTGATAAGTAACAAAGCAGAAAAAATCGACTTTGATTCTATAGAAACTACAAAATTATAGGCTGCAAGTTGCATTAGTCCTGGCAACCGAATCGCGTTGCAGTTCTAGCAATGCCTTCTATGATCCAAGTGCAGAAACTGCAGCTCTTGTTACCAGGTACTTCCTAAATAACCTCTTCAGACCATCAGCAGTTCTTCGTGCCTTGTAAACGTACACAGAGGTCGCAATAAGCTACAGGCTGAGACGAAATTCCAAAATCTTGCAAATCAGTTCCTGCGGTTCCCGTACCTCTAAGAGTGAAGCAGAAAATAATGTTTTTAATGATTAATGATATTAAGGCGAATTTGATAGTTTTTGTTGCGGCCTAAAATAATTTACCGTGTATTTTTTATATCTTAAATGTAAAAATGAAGAATGTAAAGAAATGACTATTTGATATTTTATAATTTCTGTTGAATTTTAATTATGGATATTAAAATAGAAAGTAATTAATGGAAGAAGTGAACTGAAAGAAATTAATTGTGAATCATTTTTATAAACTCCTACCACGCTGTGCACTGTGCAGATGATTTTAATACATGTTCGTGTGATGGTACGAAACTATTGGGCAGCACGATAGTAGTAATAACCACTTCATTAACATTTTATGAGGACTTCTTTGTTACATGCAAATGTACAACAGAAGACCTGCATTGCTCCATCACGCAATAATTATTACATTATGTACTGTTAGGAGTACAATGTAAAGTTTCGTCGAGGAATGTATGTGGTAACGCTTGAAATAATACGTAGGATTTAATCGACTTTAAAATAATTACTATACTTGGGTGAAAACCAATAGTTTCACAGGAAATCGAAAGTACTAGAGCATTCTCTTAAATTTACCACATAATTATTGGTATCTATTACAATAGATAAATATAAATGAAATTTTCATTCTTTATTGGCAAACAAATATTTTTGTTACGAAATGCATTTATTCCAATTGCACTTCCACAAGTTATATACAAGGTGGCGCACGAAATGAGTCACCATTTGTTCCGTACACAATTTATGAGTCGCAATAAATACTCCGTTGAGAATCTCAAAAGAAGTAGCAGTAGAGCTTGGAGAAACAAATGAGTTACGAAATAACGCATAATTCACCATACCGCCGCTAGGATAACAGTTTATATAACAATAACCGACAAAGGAACGACGCAGCAGTACGAAATGAGTCTGCACTTTGTTGTTAAATCAAAAATGTATTGTTAATACAAACTCAAACGAATTAGTACTACATTTGCAAACAATCTTTGGAGAATCGTTCTAACGCAGCAAATGCTCTGTAATGCTTGAAGAATAATTTTTCTGAGCTCCATTTACTCATGTAGACATTTTGGGACTTCTTACCTTTAGCTACCTTCCAAGAAATAAGTCACACGGGTTGAGATCTTGACTATTGGCGGGCCAAAATTTTCCATCATTGAAACGACTTGGAAACGTGAGAGAACTGATCCACATGTCAAAACGCTCGTGTAAGAATCCAAATTCATAAGTCTATGGGTGCTTCTCTTAGAAGGTGCCCATCGGGTGTCAAACTGTTGTTGAAATGGCGAGTCACAACAAGACTTTTCGTTTCATGGAAGAGAAACTCAGCCCCCGATCGCCGATGCATCGTAAGTCTTCCTTCGTCGGCAATTGTTATATAAACTAGTCTCCTAGCGGCGGTATCCTGAATTACGCGTTATTTTATAACTCATTTGTTTCTCCAAGCTCTACTGCTACTGCCGTTGAGATGCTCAACGGGATATGCAATGCGGCCCATAAATTATGTAAGGAACAAATACCATTTCATGCGCCCCCCTGTAATTTAAACAATAACAACGAAAAAAAGTGACTGTTCTATTCGGTCCGAAGTCTTCTCACATTCCTTTATCAAACTTCATGTTGCATTCGTTCAAGTAGTGAACATTATTTCGGCCTATACGGATATCCCAGATCGTTGAAAGGGAAGCGTCTTAACTTTTTCGACTCGAAGAGTCGCAGGTTCTTTTTTGCCTGGCCATGGATATTCGCTTGTATGTTGTGATATGGTGAGTCCTAACCATCATGGAACACCTTTCAATCGTCTTCCTCACGTTCCTTCCAGGTCCGGTGGCTCACGGTCTCTAAGCATTTGCGTAATATTTTCCATTATATTCGGACTCTGGGTTCGAATCCCACATAAGGCATGGATGCCTGAAGGTGATTGGTGATACGATGTGGCGTTTTTCTAACGTTGTCCCTTCTATTCTCTCAAAAGAGCCGCCTCCGCCACATCCAGCAAACTGTGGTCGAGATGAGTCTTAGGGCGAGGAGAAAGTGCTTGGCTAGAATCGTAAGACTGAAGGAAACCTATTAAACAATCATGTAAAAAAGTGTCAGCGTTTCTTCCGAAAACATAACTTAAAACAATTCAAAATTTGATCAAAATATTACCTCAAAGCTGCTTATCTTAACGACGAAACACCAGAAAATCCCAATGACAGCGGGATTACTGAGTGAAACATTAATCACTAAAGAAACAAGAAACGAAACAATAATTTATTCTTTCAGCACGCGACCATCAGTGGAATTTACTTATTATTCTCTCCGTAAAGAGGGGTATAAATAAAGGCCTATTAAAAACAGTCCTTTAAAGAATCCGAATATCGGTATTAACTCGGCCAAGAACCTCCCCGCCCGGGCCGCGGCTCGCACCAGACGGATGATTTAGTGGGAATGTTTCCTTAATTACCTGTAACGGCACGCAGCGCAGCGGGACGGCGGCGGGGGCGGGGGTGGGGGTGGCGGCGGGGCAGGGCGCGGCACTGCGCAACGCGGGGCTCCTAGCACAGATAGCAGTCCGCCATTAGCGCTTTTTCTTCGCGCCCCAGGAGCAACATAATTACCCGGACCCACCTCCCTCCCGCCATCGCCATAGCTGCTGCTGCCGCCATCGCCGGCGACACCATCCCTGGGGCTGCCGCCTCAACTGATGTGCAGGCTGGGTTTTAGCTCAGATCCGGCCTTGCCGCTGTTTCTGCAGCGACTCGGATCGGAGGGATCTAGGGTTTGAGACCCAGTAACGGATTTTTTGACATTAGCTAGATAGCGAAGTCAAATTCGGCTGCTGTCTGGAGGAGAATTCTAGCGGTCGACTACTAGGATCGCTAGTTTTCCGTGGTTCCTCCCATCAATACGAACTAGGCAATACGGCAGGTCGTTGCAGTATCCTAATAAATTGGGCGCATGATATTTCTTTCCTCTTTCTTCTCCTAATCTCCTTCCTTTCTGATACACACTTACATGCGCTATACTATCACACATGTTAGAAGATAGTCTGGAAGTGTAGAACCTGTACGAGTAGTAACCGCCCCATAGTTAGATGCCCAGATGAGGGATTACCTTGCAAGGCAAACTGTTGGTCGGCACCTAATCTTACCATCTAGTAGGGTGAGGAATACCGGAACCTACAAGTATAAAAAATTCACTACACTAAGGGAAATAATGATCGTATCAGTCCACCTGCCGGAAACATCACCCAATCTACTCTCGTCGACGCTCTGTCGTTTCTCTCCTCTCTCGCCCATACGTATCCCTTTGAGGTTGTCGTTGGAAGCTCCTTGTTGATTCCTTCGATCCTGACATTGTCTCCTAATATCGCTTTTGTTGCCCATTCTGCCTTCGTCGTGAGCCCCGCCACTGCTGCACATCTGTTTGCACCCCCTTGCACCGGCATGTTTGCGTCCATTTGCGTCTCTGGTTTGCTGCACCGTCTTCCCTTCGTCTGTGAATGTGTTTTCCTATTCACGCCGTTGTTACCGTCATCGCACCCTAATTGTCGTGTGTCGTGTGTCTTCCCTTTCAACACATGCCTCAAATTGCGGATCTATTTGACTTCTTGGCGTTTTATTGGACATTACGCTTTTCAACATTCATCCGCTCCATACCGCTTACCGGACTCTTGGTATTCCTGTCAGATTGATTCGTGCTAACAAATGGAAAGAGTAAAATGACTCAAGAAAAACGCAATAATTTCATCAGACAACACTGTGGTGCGAATTGGCAGTAGTAAGAGTACAATATTTTTGAAAAAATATTAGTTTCCTCTTGTACACTACCATAGGCAAACACAATCTTCTAGTAGAAAATAGGTAGAATAAAAACCTCTATTTTGACACCACTCAGCAGAGCTTTCAAATCAACTTAATAAATACTTATATTGAGATTCTATGGTTTAGAGAAGTTTTCCACAATTCAACAATAATCTTCACTCTCCCAGCCATATTGACCTGAACTGAACCTTCTCCCTCATTTCGCTTTCTGTCTAATCACCTTTTTAATTTATTTTCTATCTCTTCCACAATACATGTTTTTCAGAGAAGTTAATTTTTGCCAGTTCATTAAGATTTGGTTTTAACCTAACTGCGGGGTCCTATCGGGTAACTAAGACATTTCTAATCTCCTTCTCTGGTCTAACTTCGCTTCCCTTGCTCCACCTCTTTTCACAGCTCCACTTTGCCTCGTCCCTCCTCGTCCGCTCTCATTTCATCGAGTCCTATCCTACCCGTCCCCTTCCCATTCCATCTCGCCCTGTCCCGTCTCGACCAGTCCCGTATCTCCTCGCCCGGTCTCGCCCCCATCCATATCTCCCCGTCCTGTATCATCTCGCCCCATCCCGTCTCGCCCCGAACCATATCGTCCCGTCTCGCCCCGAACCATGTCGTTCCGGCACGTTCAGTAACGTCCTGTATCATCTCGCCCCCTCCCGTCTCGCTACGACCCTCTCTCGTCTCGCCACGACCCTCCTCATCCCGACTTGTCTCGCCCCTACCCGTCTCGCCCCGTCCAGTGTCTCCCCGTGCCGTCTTGCTCAGTCCCGTCCCGTCTCACATTGTCTCCCCTACCCTCTCCACTCACACATTTTCCCGTGCCATTCTGGGCCATCCCATACAGGCGACATTTTATAGTAAGACGCTGCCTACAAGCCAAACTCTTGCTCCCCTACCTTCTCTCCACCGATGATCTTCAATCTACGCCGCACGAGACCGCGCTTTCTCCTGTTGCTCCTTTCCGCCATTTCTTCCTTTGCTTCCTATCCCCTCCCCTCCCTGGCCCACACTCCCGATTTCTCGAGAGACTTAATGGAAGCAAAACCTTTTGCTGCGGCGTTGTTCGCGCAGCCAGAAAGCAGATTTTTGACGTTTAAAATGAAACGGGACGGTTTTATTTCGCCGCCCCTTCGTTTGCCGCGAAGTTGATATTTTAGCATGAGAATCGCTGCCATGTCGGGAGAATATTTCTGGAGTGAGACGGAAATACAAGAGGTCTAAGGCTTTGCAAAATAAGCCGTGAAACCTTCAAAATAAAGCTGTGAATGCTGTATTCAAGAAAAGAAAAAGTAAAGTGATTCTTTCATGTTTTTTCTGGAGGAACGTAGTATTTATACTTGGAAATGGTGTTATTGTGGTCATTATAAAATTGGCAAGAATTTCTGTTTCTGTAAGATCAGTATGAGCCTTTCTCAGTCAGAAACAAAAGATATCTTGAATTTATTATTTACAAAAATTAAATTTGTTTGTATTGCATTATAATTCGCTTTTTAATACTAGTATTCCTTCTACATCAACTCATTTCTAAAGCAAAATGTTCAGTAGAAAGTACTAAGATCACGTTTTTACTGAGTTATCGATAATCATGCTCATGAACTAACTCAATAACGTTATGTAAGACATTTCTGTGTAAACGTTAATATGAGTAGAAAGCCAAAAACGCTAAAAGAAGGGTTAGAAGAAAAGAGATCGAAAAGTAAAGTCAGAAAGACGCGTAGAGAATCATGTGAAAGGAGAAAAGATCCACCGGGGGATAAAGAGCGGAGGATGAGGGCTGGGAGGTAGGGATGGAGTGAGGTATCTGTGGGTTGGGCGGAGATGGGCGGAGTGGACCTGGGCGGAAGGGAGTGGGGCGAAGCTGGGCGAGACGGGGTGGGGCGGAGCTGAGCGAGACGAGGCGGGGTGGGGTGGAGCTGGACGGGGAAGGTATGGGTGGGACGCAGCTGGGAGGGACAGAGGTAGGCGGGGTGGAGCGGGGCAACACATATCGATTGATTGCTTAGTGATTCCGAGCGTATCAACCTTTAAGGTCATTAGTCCCGAAAGAGTAGGCCTATTTTTATCGTGGGAGATGGCAGCGATCTTTCCCCGCTGTATGGCGAGATTCGGTCCCACCTAGTCGTCGGCTTACGGGATTTTTCTCCAACTAGGTACCTCTCGCCAGAGTGGCACTTCCCAACCTCGACAATCTCTAAGCTCCGACATACGACATACGTATGTGGTATAGAAGTGCATATTTGTGTGTAAGCGTATGTAAGTAAAGGGAAGAAACGATTGCGCGCGTTCCGTGGCTCGTTTGTTAGAGTTCTGCTTCGATATTCTCCTGGTGTTGATCGGAAAACTAGCGAACAGAACACCCAGCCTCTAGAATTATCTTCCAAACAGCGGTTGCATTCCACCTAGCCAAGTACCTAGTGTCGAATAGAGCGTGTGGAGCGGAGCAGGACGAAGCTGGACGAAGCTGGACGAGTCTGAGAGAGGCGGAGCTGGGCGGACGAGATCTGTGAGGGTCGGAGCGAGGCGGGATGGCAGAGAGAAACGGAGAGAGGGGTGA
This sequence comes from Acheta domesticus, assembly GCA_031308135.1. Lineage (NCBI taxonomy): Eukaryota > Metazoa > Arthropoda > Insecta > Orthoptera > Gryllidae > Acheta > Acheta domesticus. The sequence continues at coordinate 179,104,747 of JAHLJT010004567.1, forward strand.
AGTTGGTCGTGTCGACGCGAGGTTGGGCTGGGCGGGGACGGGCCTGAGCGGATGGGAGCGAGCCGTGATGATCCCGCTCTGCCCGGCTCAGCTCCGTCTCGCCCAGCAGTACGAGGGTGCTGGGCAGTACGGGGTGGAGCGGAGCTGGATTAATGATGGCGAGATGGGACCGATCGGAATGAAACTGAATGTGTCGGAGTGAGGCTGAGCTGGGCGAGTGGTATCTGGGAAGGTCTAAGCGAGCCATGATGATCAGTATGGAGCGGGGCGGAGCAGGACGAGTAGGAGCGAGATGGAACGGAGCGGAGTGAAGCTAAACGTGTCGGAGTGAGGTTGAGCTGGGAGGGTGGGACATGGGCTGCTAGGAGCGAGCCGTGATGGGCAGTACAGAGCGAAGCGGAGCTGGACAAGTTGGAGCGTGGTGGGACGGAGCGGAGAGAAAGCTGAACGTTTTGGAGTGAGGCTGAGCTGGGCGGGTGGGACCTGGGAGGGTCGAAGCGAGCCGTGATGGGTAGTACACAGCGGATCGGAGCTGGACGAGTCGGAGCGAGATGGGACGGAGCGGAGTGAAGCTGGACGTGTCGGAGCGAGGCTAAGCTGGGCGGGTGGGAGAGATGGGCAGTACGGAGCGAGGCGGAGCTGGGCGAGTCGAAGCGAAACGGGCCGAAGCGGTGCGAGGCGGGGTTTTTGGCCATCGCCTCCCACGTGCCGCCCGCGCGCCATCCACGCTCGCCCTCGCTCGCCCTCATCCTCGCCCTCGTCCACTCGCCCTCGTCCACGGCAGGGGGCTTCCCCTGGGCGCACGTGGCCGCCGCCGCCGCCGAATGCGTTTACAATGGACCGGAATTCCCGCCGCTCCGTGTTTTGCATGGGGATACACAGTCCATGAATTACTCGATGAGGCGAGGTGCGTGCCGGCGGGCGCGGGCTGGGCTTCGACGCACGAGGGCGCTGGGCCTCGACGCGCGAGGGCGCCGGGCGGAGATCGCGGTGGCGGCGCGTTTATTCCGGCGCGCGGCGCCGTGAAATTATGCGCGCGTGCCCGACGCGCGATGCAGTTGGGACGCTAGGATTGATGCGCGTCCGCAACCGATTGAGCGATTGAGCATTCGAAAGCCGATTTATTTGTTGATGACAGCTCGCAAGAACACTAGCGCCTAAACTGTGTCTGACTGTAGGAAAGTTGTGTGAAAAAAACAAGAGTGGGAAAGCTAGTCAATAAATACATCTTCATAATAAAACTTAAATGGCTAGACCTCAAATCACAGGAGCCCGCAAGTGTATGGGTGTCTAGTGTATGATAGAATATACGTCCTATTGGAACGTAAATGATAACCGACTGTTGGCTGGATAAAATCCTAGAGGAATATTATATATATATTGATACGTGCCCGCGCACTTAATAGCTTTATTGTGTTGATGCATTTATTGACTGGTTTTCCCACTCTTGCAGTTCCTCACAAGGCCTACTGTTCAACATACAAGATAGTGCCGAGTCAAGTCCCATGTGTTTAATATGTGATACTTGGGTATGTTTTCTGTTTTAATCAACTTCACAGTGCTCATTTGTGTTCCTGTGCTTATTTATCGCGGTGACAGAGCGTTTATTCTGGAGAAGTGAAATTATGCGAGCGTGACCGATGCGCGATGCAGTTGGGATGTCTTGTATTAGGCTGTTGTAATATTGCCAACTTCGGATAATACAACAGCATAATACAAGTCATCAATTATCTTGGTCAACTTGACTCTTGGATTTAGAATAATTAAAATATTGATGACACTGTATGATATTTATATTACTTAATAATAAGATAAGGAGGGGAAATGGTTGAAAATAGGTATCCCAGAACCATACAGTTGGCAATATAAACCTAGACACCGACACCGCGCATCGCGTTTGCGGGAGTAACTTAACTGAAAAAATGACATAATTTCGTAACATGTCACTTAACATTCTAGCAAATACAGGTGAATAGTTGTTACTGTTATCCTTGCCTTGTTTTTGTTAGCAAAATGTTATTTCAACACGCCTTTTCTATTATGTAATGAGAAATCATGTAACCAAGTGCACTACCTGTGTATTTATTTTGTATTGATTGTATATTTATAGCCCTGAAGCAGGCCAAATAAATGGCCGAAACGTTGGCATTGTAATAATAACCGAATTTCATTGACTTACCCTCACGAGTACCCACACTATTTATAATACGAGGTCAAGATCAACAGAATAACCTATTGAAGGGTCTTACAGGTATGTCACCTTCAACAATTGATTTAATTCTGCAGAAGTTATTGTTAAACTGATGGAGAGAAAATTAACACGTTGGGACAGTAAAAAAGGCCAAAAATGATTCTTGAAGAATTCTTTGCTACCCAACAAAGGCCAGTTGGATCAACGCTGTACGTATATAGAGTACGGGTTTAGACGCAATTTCAAAGTTTTACAACAATTAAAAAGTTTTTCAACAAAATTAGTTATTTTCAACAATTCCGTTTTTTTAATTTTGAACTTTTTCAACAATTTTGATCTTATCAACAATATTTTTCAATTATTTTCATGTTTTATAGTATTATATATATTCGAATACTCTAAATAAATATAAGAATTGATTGAAACAGGTCTATAATTTATTTTACCTTTACATCCCACATTCAACGCCCAATAAATAATGGCGGTCTCTGAGACCGGTATTTCTCTTTGGGTTATAAATATCATTTTTCCATATAAGTGTTAACGTTTCAGAAATTGTGCAAGGCATATATATATATATATATATATATATATATATATATATATATATATATAGTAGCGATATTCACGATATTCTTTGCAATATCGTGATTTCAAAACTGAGTTTATTTATTGTGTCATATTTTTCCAAGGTTTACACCCTGAATACAGACGAAGTTTAAACACGCGGACAAATATCAATATATTTTTTTCCTCTAGGGTTTTATGAAGCCGACAGTCGATTACCATTTACGTCCTAATAGGACGAATATTCGACCAGACACTGGACGCCAATAAATACTCGTAGCTCTGTTTTCTTTATTTTTTCTCTTGTAGAGTGAAGTTTGACTATAAAATTGGAGCAGATCCTATATTCATTAAAACCTCTGCAATTACGAAGATAGCTAATGCTCTTTACAAAAGACTCAACGACATTTTCAAGGTTTTCTACAAATGGCTCTAGTTTTTGTTCTTTAAATTTTTTCCTCTGAGAAAAAAGCGAATGTCCCATTTTCGGTTAGCGGAATTTAGTTCTCTGAATTTTCGAAAATTGTAAAAGTTCCATTTTTTCAGCGTCTTCCTACAATTACTATATTGAAGATAATGATTTTTATTCACACAATATTTTCTTCAAATACAGATCTTAGTATAAAACTATGAATTAATTTTTCTGAGTATTAAATTGAAAATTAATTTCCATTATATATGTACTAAAATAATATTTGTTGTACGGTTTGTCTAAAAATTGCTGTTGAAAGTGCAATATTGGGACATCACAAGGGTTATTCTAAAAGCTATATCGCTTTTCTTATTCTCAGAAACATACTAGCTCAAAATTTGATCGTATGTACTTCGTGTTCTTGTATTAATATAGAAAAATGATAGTGATATGTAACATATGCATATGAACACTTCACACGAAAGTCATTGAACACAGTTCCTGCTCTCCGAAATAATGATATGATCTTGGAAGTAACGCATTAACATAGTTGCCGAACGAGTAATGACCAGTGAAAAGGCATGAATACCACGCAGATAACACACAAGATATCTAAGCTGAATCATACCCTAATAGCCCAAGGCAGTTATCGTTTTCAGAGATATATCTAACAATGGTATATATTATCCGTATCTCCTGCACGGAATACGAAGGTATGAAAGTTACAAACAAGGTCATAAATAGTGTGTGAATATCCTTTTATTGGTACACTAATGTTCTAAAATCTTATTTATTTACATTTATTAAGCGGTCATGCAACATATAACACAATATCTTCATTTTACTACCATTATTTCCATTTCACCACACATGTGAATGTTACGTGCATGCACAATCTATAATTATGTTCTTAACTGTTTTAAAAATAAAATTTAAAATCAGTAGTTTCAGACAGTTATTCTTATATCTTGAATAGTATTGATAAATATTCCAAATATAATAAATTTCTAATAAAAATTAATGAAAAAAACAGCAAACACTTATTTTTTAGTGAGAAATTTGAAATAATTTTGAGCACATCCATTCTTATAACAATGTAACGAAAATTACTTCAAACTACTGATAATACAATGTAACGTATTAAAATAACAAAAAAAATTACTTTCGTCAAAGTAAACTTCATGTTTGCTAAAGATTCTCTTTACATGAAAAAATTGAGAGAATCAAAATATAAAAAAATGTCAACACAAAATGTACTACAAACTGTTTCATCATTTTCATTTCTGCATGTGGACATGTCTTTCCATTTATTCTACATTTTCACATCATATTACTTTTCCAAACGCTACATGTACTACTTCACTCCCAATGAAAAGGATTTTTTTCTCGTTTTCTAATTTTATTTTGAGTTCCATGTCAACGTAATCAATACGCGCTAGAAAAGCAAAAGAACGAGCAGCGTGAATGCATCAAAGCAACCGCCCTTTGAAGACGTTAGAATATTAACAGTGGAACGAAGCCGGTCTGACATTAATTGAAATATAGGAAGCAAGGGTCAGGCGCCGACGGTTCTGAAGATCGCTTCACGATAAACCCGCCAACCGCAGGGCTGCCGCCGCAGATTCGGCCGCCGGATTTCGCTAGTCATCATCATAAATAACCGGGGCGCTCGCTCTGTGCCCCTCGCGCGAAGGGGAGGGGAGGGGCGGGGTGGGTGGGGGCGGCGGGGCGCGCCGCTCGCGCGCCCACCAGAAGAGCAGCAGCTCAAATTGCGTCTTTAACCCGCAATCTGAGGCCGCCGCCGCGGAGGAGGGAGCGAGGGGGGGCGAAGTCGAAGGCAAGGGTGGGAGAGGAGTGAGTGGTGAATGAGGGAAAGTGATGAAAGGAGGGGGAGAGAGAGAGAGAGAGAGGGAAGACTGTAGAGAGAGCAGAAAGAGGAGAGGCGATGACGTGAGGGGAGTGGAAAGTGTCAAGAGAATGAGAGTAATGGAGAGGGAGAACACAGTCGATACAATGTAGAGAGTTGAGAAAATGGAGAGAAGTAAGGGAGGTTTGGGAGAGAAAGGGACATTAGAGTTGAGTAAATTGAGGGAGTGGAGACACTCGAGGGTGTGAATGTATGGGAAGGAGTTGAGAGAAAAAGGAGGGAGTGTAAGATAGTGGGTAACAGGGAAAAGAGCGGCTGTAGGGGAGATGGGCTGTAAGATATTGGGGTAATGTTAAAAATGGGGAATGGAGAGAGTGGGAGTTAGATAGAGTAGAGATAATTGAAGAAATGGATAGAATGGTGTTTATAGAGCGGTGAGAATGGTGGGAGTCGAGACAAAGGAGGTGATGGAGAGAGTGGAGCGTATGGAGGAAGCGAAAAGACAGGAAAATGTGGATGTGGGGAACAAACTCAGCGAAGTGACAGGAAGTGTCGATGGCAACTGAAAGCAGAATAGGACACACGGGAGTGGTGGAGGTGGCAAGTAAAAGGGGAGGTGAAGCAGACTCGGAAATTGCTGTAGGCAGGAAGCGAAGGTATTATAAACGATAGGGGGATTGAGAACAAATTGCTCAAGGAGAAAATCTGAGCGGAATATTGGAGATATGAGGTGACGGGATGGCGCAGAAGCCAGGTGGACAGGTAGCTGAGCTGTACTATTGTGAGTTATAGGGTGTGGGAGTGATAGAATTACGGGATGGTAGGATGGTGGAAGGGAAACGGTATGGAAAGGTTTGGGATGGTGGAATAACCACGTGATAGGAAAGCGGGTAAGCGGAAAGTGAAAGGGCGGGAGAGATAAACAGATAACAATTTTGAGGGTAATAGGACGGGAGTTCTCAGAGAGTAAAATAGAGCGAATGCGCAGTGAGGTAGTAGAGAAGACCAGCTATAGTATAGGAGGATTGTGGTTTAATTGAATAGTCGGGTAGAGAGATGCTTTAGGACAGATGGGCTGTGGGTTTGTGGAATAGTAGGTAAGATTACGGATATACGGGAAGTTGGACTGTAGGATAGTGCGATAGTAGGGTAGCGAGAGGCTGTAGGGTAGATTGGTCGTGGAATAGTGGGATAGTAGGGAAGAAGAATAGTAGGATAGGAGCGTTGTGAGTTAATTGAATAGTAAGGCAGTTGGGAAGTGAGATAGTTTTGAAGTAGGGAAGAGAGCTGTGGATACATGGGCTGATGGGTAGATGGGCTGATGGGTAGATGGGCTGATGGGTAGATGGGCTGATGGGTCGATGGGCTGATGGGTAGGTGGGCTGATGGGTAGGTGGGCTGATGGGTAGGTGGGCTGATGGGCAGATGGGATGGTAGTTGGGCTGTGGGTAGTTGGGATACTGGCTAGTATGGTAATAAGGAAGATAGCGGCTGTAGGGTCTGTAGGATGGTGGGGTAGTCGCGAAGAGAGTGACTGTAGGGTAGCCGGTCTGTACGGCAGCGGGGCTGTAGAGCAGCCAGGCAGGGGGGATCGGGTGGGCTGGGTGGCGTGGCGCAGGGTGTGTCGGGCCTGGTGGGGTGTTGGGCGGGGTGCGCCGCGACTGCAGCGGTCGCGTGCCGCCAGGCTGCGCGCCGGTCACGCAACCCGCGCCGCGGGCGCAGAGGGGGCGGTGGCGTTGAAGGCGAACTTTGAATGCGGTAGAGATAGTTACGCCACAACCTACACGACAATGAAGAATGCGACGGCAGCTAAATTAGGAATCGCACACGTACGACTAGTAAGTTCGTGCGTTCCCATGTACGCACATGTACGTTCTTATAGGATTTGATTGATTGATTAGTGATTTTTGGGCACGTCAACAGCTAAGATCATTAGTCCCGTAAGTTTAGTGCATGTTTTATCGAGGTAGTTGAAGGTGATCTTCCCTTGCTGGATGGCGAGATCCGGCGCCGACCTATCGTCAGCTTGCAGAGATATTCCCAACAAGGCATCACTCATCAGCGGAACACCGCCCCAGACGAGAGAAGTTCTAAGCTCCCGACCGGTCTCCTGAGAAGTCTGGTGATGTAGTGTTGTGAGTGTAGGTGTGTGCATGTAAGGGGTGGGGATAGGACAAGGAAGAGGAAGGAAAGATAGCACGGTCCGTGGCCCATTTGTTTGTGTACTGCTCCGGCATTCGCCTGGTGTTGATCGGAGAAAACACAGAAAACTACCGATCAGAACAGCCGGCCGTTAGATTTCTCCTCCAGACAGCGAAGGAATTCCACCTAGCTGACAAGCTAATGTCGATAATCCTGCTGCCGTCGGGGCTCGAACTCTAGGACCTTCCTGTCAGAGGCACTGCAGTGACATCAGTTGATGTCCTGAGCCACCTTTCCCTGATGATTATTGTAGGAATGGTTCCCAAATATTCTCTTAGAAAAACATGATCGCAGTGATAGAATGCGCATCGTACGAAATATGAAAAGGGAAAGCAGCAACAAGCTGAATTGTTTGCACTATGTTTATGAGATCAATGGGATTAAGCGATGAACTATAAAATTAGTATCTAACATAGACTATTTATATTTGGTGGCGTCAGATCCTATGATTACTGTGAGATATGTATACTGGTAGAGCAATATGGAGAAGTCAATAATTCTCAAACTATTAACATCAAATATTATTTTTTTTGTAATTAATTAATAGGCTTCATTTTCATTTATCCAAAATGCATGGACATATTACAATATGGCATAGTTGATATAATACAGCCAATTTTCCAAAACGGCGTAAATAGATAGCAAGACTTTTGCATGAGAAACCATCTGCATGGAAGAAGAGTAATTTTTTAGAAGAACACATGCTTTTTCTGTTTCTAATCAATCTATATATCATACCCGCGAGAATGTGGAAGAACGCCCTAGCGGGCTAGGTTTCAATCAGAATCGTCGGATTCGTTACGTTGGCAAATCTACAGGCCATTGTTACACCCCTGCTGTTCGTACATGCACGCTGTGTTCGCCAATCACGCACGGTGCACTATTGCAGCATTCCAAAGGCCCAACTGCGGTGTTGGCGGCGTGCTTTGTTTATTTAAGGCATAGGAACGCGCGGTCATCGAGTTTGATAAGCACTATCTGCAGTCTGCATTATTCATTAAACGAGACCGCGAGGGAGGCGTGATCGTTTCGGTGGAGTTTTCAGCACGAAGAAAATAATTACGGAGATTAAAATGCATATTATAGTAATTCGTGCTTCTATTCTTTTCCTGATTGTATTCTATCTCCATAAATACATGCGGAGTACATGCACGCAGACATGCGAAAGAGCACACACAATGATGTACTTTTTACGAGAGGAAATGGTTTAAAATCTTTTGACGCCTAACAAAGATCTACATTTCGTTCACATTTGCTTCCTCTGTTTTAAAACATGGGGTGAATACTCTTTGTTAAACGTAGATTTTAGTACTTACTACTCACAATCTGATAGTTTCTTCAATCAATCTAGAATGAGACTGTCTTTACAAAAGTAAGCCTTTCTTTGCTTAAAATACTCCAAAAACGTTTCGTAAGTGATGTTATTGCGCTTGGAGTAGATTGGGAACGTTTGAGATTAATTCGGGGAAAGAATTCAGTTGTGTATTATTGAGTGTCGTATGCAGCTCTTTCTGTTTCTTTGAAATTCAAAGGTAATAAACAACGAAAGAGGTAAGTATCGAGACAGGAAGACTAGTTGCCAAAATGATAAGAGATAAGTGACATTATGTAAAAACAAAAAGATACAGCAATGGATACAGGAAATAAGAAAATAAATAGTTAGCAAGAAATCAAACAGCTCAATGAAAACGTAATAATATAATAACTGAGCAATTAGAACTCACTTGCGTATTTTAAAACTTCTTGCGAAAACACCATTAGTTCCAGAGGATCCCTTTCAAAGGGGTGCTTTTATACGAGTCCTTAGCTTGAAAGTTTAGTAGTCAAAAAATTGAAACCCATCCGGAGGTGCAACGGACGATGTGAAGTTTGCGTCTCTTCTCCATCGCCAAGTCTGAAATCCGTGCAGACGGATAATTCATGAGGCCGTTTCTCTTCGCGATCTCGTCAAAACACGCAGTTGGGCCCGCGGCGCCCTCGGCCCGTGCGTCGCCGTCGATACTCCTGGCAAGCGGCACCAGATGCCGCGTCTGCCCTACGGCGGAGACACATCGCTTGCACCCCCACCCCACCCCCAGAAAGAGGAGGCTTTTTCCAACTTTTCGTTGTTCCGACGTCTGACGAGCCGACACCCTTCCCTGCCATCTGTCGTTCCCGCTGCCTCTGCCGTCTCCGCTTCCATCCGGCGCCCTTTTCCTTACCCGCAACCACCAGTTTCGCGCGCTGCGTTACCACCAACGCCGCCATCTATGTCACCTCATACGTTACGACCAAGGTCCCCGACCAGGCCACCGCTCATGCCAACATCCACGCCGCGCCGCCTACGTCATCACCAGCGTTGCTACACATGTCACCACGCACGTCTCCACCATCGACGCCACCAACGTCGCCATTTACGTCGCCACCCACGTCGCCACCCACGTCGCCACCCACGTCGCCACCCATGTCACCACCCACGTCGCCACCAACGTCACCACCCACGACGCCACCTGCGTCTCCATCCACCGTCTTCTATCACATCGCCCCTTAATACCACCCACGTCGTCACCACCAACACTACCACGTGAATCACGATAACCTTCAGCAAGAAGTCCCTTTCACATCCACCATTTCTACCAACACGACCTGCTCCATCCCCGAGCCCACCACCAGCACGTCACCGGCACCGCCACCTCCCCGCAAATAAACCGAGACGAAGCCATGCGAGGCACGGCGCCGCTTTTTTCCCCAAAACGTACGAGCGGGAAGATCCTCCCTCTCGCGCGCCGGAAAAAGGAGAATTCTTCATTAAGGAAAGTCTCGCGGTTTCTCCGCAGTCCCCCTCCCTTCCCGCTCTTCCTCTTTCTCACCCTGCCCCGCCCGCCTCCTCTGGCTCCTCTCGTCCCGCCCTGCCCAACCCGCACGGTCTCGCCTCGCCCGGCCCCGCCCAGCCCCGGCCGGCCCCGGCCGGCCCCGCCGGCCCCGCCCGACACCACCCCGCCCCACCCCGCCCCACCCCGCCCCAACCGGCCCCACCCAGTCCCGCCCGGCCCTGCCAGGGCCCCGCCCGCCCCCATCCGCTGCCCTTTCGCCCCACAACGCACCACCCCACTGCTCCTCGCCCTCCGCGCATCGCTCTGCAGCGTCCCGCCCCGCCACTCCCTGCCCCGCCCCGTCCTGCCCCGACCCCGCTCTACCCCTCCATTCCGTCCGCCCCTCCTACCCCGCCCTGCCCAGCCCCGCAACGCCAGCGGCAACTTCTCCGCGTGCGCTCACTGTATTTTTTATCCGGGGCTGCTGGATCATTTAAGGGCCTCCGGGTGCCTTCGGGCGCTTCGGCCCAGCCGCCGAGTTTCCATCTGACTTTCGAGCGGAGCCCGAGGGGGAAGGCTATGGTGGGGAAACGTTTCTGATGGGGGTATAGGAAGAAGGTACTTATCGTTGAGTTTTAGGAGTGAGAAAGTTGTAGTTGGGGTGGTGAGGAGGTAGTTGCGGTGGTGAGACAGAGATAGTTACGGTGGTGAGAATGAGGTCGTTGTGACGAAGAGGCGGTATTTGCAGAGGTGAGGATGTAGTTATGATGGAGAGACAGAGGTAGTTGAGGTGCTGAAAATGAGATAATAGTGGTGATGAGGCAGTATTTGCGGTGTTGAGAAGGTTCTTGTGGTGGTGTGGAAGTAGCTGTGGTGGTGAGTCAGAGGATGCTGCGGTGGTGAGACAGAGGTAGTTGCGGTGGTGAAAATGAGATAGTAATGGTTTTAATGCGGTATTTGCAGTGGGGAGGAGGTAATTGCGGAGAGCAGATTTGCAGAACTGAGAAGGAGGTAGCTGTGCTGGAGAGCATGCGGTAGTTGTTGTGGTTAGAAGAAGATAGTTGTAGTGGCGAGAAATAAATAGTTGTGTTGGTGGTGGTGATGATAACGTGCTGTGAAACAAAGAAACTGAAAAAAGAAACAAAATTAGGATCTTGGAATACTTTCTGTGGAAAATAAATAATGCAGACACAAGAGAAAGAAAAGTTGAAATCCCAAGAGAAACTTGAAGAAAGAACGACGACTTGAAAAGACTTGATTTTAAAAACTCAACAATCTCGTAAGGTTCCACAGGCTCCGAGGAAGGGAGGGTGGATCCAATACTCATTTTTCAAATCTGCAAGTTCCGATACATCTGAAAGTCAATGGCACGAAGCCCACGTCTAAATGTTATATGTTTATTAACCCTTTTAAGGCATATATATTCCATTTTATAATGGGAATATGTAAAATTGCTTGAGGAAAATCACAGCGAAGAAACTTGAAAATTAATTTACCGTTGCAGAAGTGTAGCTAGTAAAAGAGATGGCAATATCCTAATCAGTACACCAGCACTTCCATCGCTTACAGCGTTCGGGACCTCTCTTGCTACACTGAAGCTAATTATTAGTGTATTGTATATATACTATAAACTATACACTATAAACGGCGCCTACCATTACGTTCGGGTCGCTGGAAGTAGAAATGAGTCACTTACCAACCCCGCCACCCACTCCCAATTGACCTCTCGCTTGAATACACCACGATTACCAAATATCCCCCATGCCTAATTTCATTCGCACACTTATGCCCACACTCACATCTACACACATGTCAACAGCCATTTCACCCACCCACGTCGCATCCACGACACGCCCTCTTGAACTACACCACCGCGACATATCACGTCACGCTTTTAATAATGCCTACTCCTACGCTCACGCTCACTGCATCTTGCGTAGTCGCCCATTCCACAGCCCATGGATCCGGTCACTTCTCTCACACACCTATGACTCGCAGGGTCATATTCCCGCGAACTCTCGGCTAATGCCTAACGCCCGCGCTCACAATTTTTTTCATATTTACGGCTTCGCTCACGCTCACACAGTGTCCACAATCACGTCCATGTCCCCGTTCACGTCTGTATCCGCGTTCATGTTTGTGTCAAGGACCACGCCTATATTCCAGCCCACAACTATATTGAAGGCCATACCTATATCCAAGCCAACGCCTATATCCAAGCTCATGCCTATATCCAAGCCCACGCTGTATCCAGGCCCACGCCTATATCCAAGCTCATGCCTATACCCATGCCCACGCCTATATCCAGCCCACAACTGTATCGAAGCCCACACCTATATCCAAGCTCATGACTATATCCAAGCCCTCGGCTATATCCCAGCCCACAACTATATCCAAGCCAACGCCTACATCCAAGCTCATGCCGCCTACATCCAAGTCCACGCCTATATCCCAGCCCACACCTATATTCAAGCCCACGCCTATATCCCAGCCCATAACTATAACCAAGCTCATGCCTATATCCAAGCCCTCGCCTATATCCAAGCCCACGCCCATATCCCACCCCACAACTATATCCAAGCCCACGCCTATATCCAAGCTCAATCTCACGCCAATATCCAAACCCTCGCCTGTATCCAAGCCCACGCCTATATCCAAGCCCACGTCTATAGCCAAGCGCACGCCTATATCCAAACCCACGTCTGTATACAACCAAACCTATACCATAGCCCACGACTGTATCCAAACCCACGCAATGTTCAAACTCACGCCTGTGAACTCCTCCCACGTCAATGACCACGTGGTCTTCACACTCCCTTCCCCTCCGCCTCATCCTCACGTATACGTACCACTCGCACTTACTCCGCGCCCACACCTACCCTCGCGCCTACGCCACGCCTCCATCCCCCTTCGCGTCACCCCCGCGTAGGCCCCTCTCACGACCACTACGCTCGCGTCTCCTCCTACGCCGCCTCTCCCGCGTCTTCGCCGCCGCCTCTCGCTCGGCGCTAAGAGCTCCCGCGGCTCATGCAACATGCAGCCGCCCGCGCGCCGCCCAGGACCTCCCCGAACGCCGCCGCTGAATTATTGAGGCCGCGGGGCGCGCCCGCCACCCACTTACTTTTACGATAAATATTTGAAAGAATGAAATATTTAGTCATAACCTCGGCAAACCGCGCTCCGACACGTCTCCCGCCGCTTGAGGTAATTGTTTAATAACTTGAACGATGTTTTCTGGCGGTGGGGTTATAACCGGTCGGGAAAAGAACAGAATTGGCGAGGGGAAGGAGGTTGGGGTGGAGATACTCACGGAAGTGGAGGATGCGGTTAGAGGTAGCGGGTAGTAGCAGGGACGGAAATGGAGGCAATTGTGGTGATGGTAAATGTAAACGAGACGGAGACAGGGGAGGGATGGACTATAAACAAAGGGATGAGTGGCGGTGGCAGGGAAGAAGTAGTGGGTGGGAGACGTAGTTTCAGGGTGACGGGAGGGACGGCGGGTTCAGTGGGGTAGAGGGAAGGGAGATGCGGCAGCAATGAGCCTTGCGGGACGATGGGAAGGCTGAACAAAGAGTCAGAGACGGTGGCGAGGATGGTGATGGGGGTGCCTCGTTGGGAGTCGCGGGGCAGACAGCGGCCAAGGAGAGGCATGGACGGCAGTGAGGGCAGAAAAGGAGCAGCACGAAGGTTAGCGCGGTGGGAGGCGTGGAGCGGCCGTGGGCGGACTGTAAATTGACGAAAGATGGAGGTTTTAGAACGGTGGTGGTGGGGGCGGGGGTGCAATAAAAACGGCGAGGCAATGGGAGGGGAGCGGAGTGGGAGGTTGGATAGCCGGGGCGTCCAGAAGGGTGGTGGGTGAAGAGTGGGAAGACGGCGATGTGTATGTGAGAAATACAAGGGAGGTGAGAAAATGGGGAAGGTAGGGAATAGTTGGAAGGTTTGGATGGAAAAGGTGAGGGAGATGGCAGAAGTGTGGGAGGTGGAAAGCTGGGAGAAGAGGTGGGAACCCGCGGAGGGACGGCGATAAACCCAGGAGCTGTGCGGGCGAAACGTTGAGGAAGTAGTGGCGAGGTGGAAGCCACCAGGGGGGGGCGGGGGGGGCGGTTGTCGTGGCCGCGGCGGGGCGGAAGCTCTTATCTTAGGGCCCCCCGGGGACAGAAACTCGGGCGCTAACCGGTGGATGGCGCTAGTTTAGCAAGTGCGCGCTCGCCAGGTACGCTTTGTGGCTCCCTGGGACATTTTGCGGGCGGAGCGGCGAGGCGTGGCGAGGCGCGGTGTTCTGCCTTCAGCTACCCGCCCCCGCACGACTTTGCTTATTAGTGGCGCTCCACCGGCCAGGAGTTGCGCCGGGGCGCGGAGCTCGCGGCCTTTGCGGATGTTACGAGCCACGCGCACATCCATTCCGTAGGTCTTTCGATCCTTTAACGAATTATTTGTAAGGTTGTAAAAAATGACAGTGTAGCAAGGGTGAAAGAAGTATGTTTCTGAAATATGGTGCAAATGACTGTAATCATTTTAGTTTACAAATGTTTACACATACATTGTCCTACTTCGAAAGATATTATATTGAAAATTGTATTTGTTATTAACATTCCAATTACCGTACATTAATATATGAAAAACAGTTGTAATAATACATTCGTTATTAATATTACTTAATTTTTGATTTATTGTCACTAAAAAACAAGTGCAACGACAACCTGTATCAAACTCTTAGTTTTCTACGTTTCAAATGCTTCCACATAGTGTGTCACGATACAAAGGAAGAAGTTATGTTGATGACAATAAGCTTTTCTATTTACACAGACATCAAATATCTCAGTTAACTAGCATGAAATTTTAACCTTTTATTCAATAACTCACTACTGTGCTTGATAACATTAAAAGCCTTGGTTAATAGTTGTTCAGGAATGCAATTCATCTACAAAAATTTATTTTGTCTTGTTTGAGATTTTACTTCCTGTATTTTGTAGTATACAAAGATGAAAAGAAGTCATCCTATTCAACCAAATATTCACATTTTAAAGATTATTGGAAATAAAGGACATTTCAAAACATATTTAGACACAAAATGATGATTTCATATTTTTACATTAAAAAGTTGTTAAATCTCTGAAATCTATCAACTAAGTTTTCTAGTAGTTCTTTTAATTATCGTCTGTGAAATGGAAACGACGTAAGTAGTTCACCATAGAGTTTGTGATACGTAGTTTTCTAGTTATCTTCCGTTTTTGAACCAATTAATATCTTTTTTGAACTTATTTCTAATCAGGTCGCTATTCGTCTTCGTCGAAGACTTGTTCCTCAAGGGCATTTGAAACCTCCCACGGCGTGAGTTTCCGGAGGAAATTGCTTTCGATAGAGCGCGTGACGTTAGTTACATTGATAGGCAGAACTTTCGAGGCATCTAATAAACACATCTCTGTAAAAGGAAGTCATTTCGGGAGGTCTCTTGGTTTGGAAGTGAAATGGAAATGGAAGAAATTTGGTTTGGAGTGTGATTTACACGATAATTGCCCAACCAAAACACAAAATGCAACATCCGTGCCTTACGAGGCGTTCGATACAGCATTTTAAGCGTAAAGCATACTAGCACACTTCATCCCAGTCCTAGTATCTCCAGGTTCGTCAAATGATTATTTAGAGAAATCCACTATACGACAACACAGCAAAAAACATCCATTTCCGAGATCAAATTCAAAACTGTAACCCCTTTCACAAAGTCTACAGAGTTGTTGCCGCCTTAACAATTTCAGTTATCCGGGACGGCGCTCTGGAGTCTATTTTCAGGCTGCATAAAATTACTTAAAATTAATATTTTAACGATCAGTATTGAATAAATTCTGTGGTGGCAGCTGAGATTTTGTGGCATTCCATGATAAATTTCAAGGATAAAGAGATATCAACCACAATAAAGGAAATTGATCAGTATTGAAATTCTTCATTAGTAAGCTACTTTTTACTTTCTTGCCCCTACGAAGGTACTAAATATGCGGAGAAATGTATGTAATCGTGCGATGGAAAACTGAAATTTCGGCAGAAAAACTGTTATTGCCGGGCCCTGGTAACGAAAAAGTGGATAAATCTTGTTGGTAAATATAGACAAAAATCCTCTAATACATGGTGTAGACCCCCTGCTTTGTAAGTCCTTGATAGCGAAAAATTGATTGAAGGCAAAACGCCTGGTTGTCCGTCTGTCAGTTGTCAACGCTAGTGACTAAACCGATCAGCCGATTTTCTTCAAAATTTAAATTCCCCTATCGATCGAAATGAGTTCTGACGCTTTGGGAGTTTCAAATGGATGTTTTGATTTTTGAGGGTACTTCACGTAAAACCTCAAAAACATTTTGAAAACTTTCTCAAAAATGGCACCAAATTTTTTCAGCAAATTTTGTCTTCGGACAGAGTAAAGAACGCTTAAGAGAATGGTGCAGGTTTCATCTTTGTTGAAATCCCAGATTGTTTTGAAATTCCAAAAGAGCATTTTTTTCGTATCTTCTCCGACATCTCTCCCCCTCGTCTCCTCACACTGTTTTCCCGCCATGCCTTTTCTCCTTGCCATGCCTTCATTCCCGCCGTGCCATCCTACAACTGTAATATTGAATTGAAAATAGAGATCTTTTCCTTAAAGAAATCTGTTCCTTCAATACGGATCTTTAAATAAGTATATATTCAATTTTTCAAAACTATGAGTAGTTTTCGTGTGATCTGCCGCAAAATGTATACAATTTAAAAAAATTAAACAATTTTTTTTCAAGAACCGCACTAATTTTTTTCTTTACATTCTTTAGACGGATACAAGAAGAGAGGATTAAAAGAATGACGCAGGATTCATCTTCGATGAACTCTGAATTTTTGAAAATTTCAAATTTTGAAATAATGCTTGAAAGTATGTGCTGTTGTAGCAACACTAATTTAAATAGCATTCTCCTCTTTATTAAGGAAGTAAGTGCTGTAAAGAGCCCTGCACATTCCACTTAAAAGTAGTATTCGCATCAATGAACAAATTAAATGTAAGCGTCACAATTGTAATCAACCCTGAACAAACCAATTTTTAGAGAAGTATGTTTTTTGAATCTGAATCTAAGGATAATTGCTACAATATGTAATACTAAACAAAATAAAACGGTAATTCATACGACTTTAAAAGTGTACTCTCAATAACATTTTCCAACCGACACTCCTTTCATTAAAAACATATTTCTTACATTCAATTTTTTTTCAGTAGTTAGTAATATCCGAGCTTAGACGCAGGACAGAGGGTAGCAAATTGACTTTCGCAATAAATGTTACTAACACCTTCTACAAATTAAAGAATTTCCTTCACCCAAACCCCACTTTCCGCCCTGAGCGTGGCGTAACATTCACGGAGAACCGCTCCACTTCTGGAATATTCCCGAGCGCGTCAGAGCATTGGGCGACCGCGTGGGAGGCTTGACGTGGCGAAGGGCAGCGCCATCTGCGGCTAAGCCCACACCGCCCCCACGACCACCGCTGAACCCACGCCTCGCCGCTCATGAGAATCGCCCACCGCTGCAACGCTTACGTCACTCCACGCAGCCTCCCCCGCGCCGTTCATTTCCTCGCTAATACGTATACCCTGTGCCCTTTCGCTCGGATACAGGATGTCACCCGCCCCGCCCACGCTCACAAACACATGCAAATGGGCCACTCTCTGAGATGGAGCGTCGATCGCCCACCTGATGGGAAGCTTTTGCCCGTTACACTCTCATACCAGAGAAGTGTAAATGAGGCAGCCCTCTCTCCGACAGTACACGAACCGCTCCGTGCCTCTCTCCCCTGCCGTTCCTTTCGCTCCTCCCTGCCGTCTACCCTATCACCGAAATGCCCTCTCATCTGCTATACACTATACCTTACGTCATATCCCCCTCTCTCTCCGCCTTGTCTCTTCTCGACATCATCTCTCTCCCAACCACGCTCTTTCCTAGCCATGATATCTCCCCGCCATGCGCTATCTCCCCGCCATGCACTCTCTTCCCGCCATGACATTTCTCCCCGCCATACTCTCTCTCCCCGCCATAATCTCTCCCCCCGCCATACTCTCTCCCCGCCATACTCTCTTCCCGCCATACTCTCTTTCCGCCATACCCTCTCCCCACCACACCCTCTCGCCTCTTCATGTTATGTCTTCCCGCCATATCCTCTCACCGCCAGGCTGATTTTGTCATGCCCACTCTTCTAGCCATGCCCTCTCACTTCGCCAAGCCCTGTCTCCCTGTCATTCGCTTTCGCCTCGTCATGTGTTATCTCCCCGTCATCCCCCTCACCGCCACGCCCACTGTTCTAGCCGTGTTTTTTCTCCTCCTGATTTCAAGGCCTCTGTCGTTGCATACGCAGGTCGGCCAATGTAGGTGTTGGCATCGTCTAAGCCCACGTGTGTCGAAATGTGCTTGTCACTGCTGGCCCTGCCTCTTTTCACGGTGCCTCCTCAAGCCTTCGGCCACTCGAAAATTCCCTCCCCTGCATTCACAATCAGCCCATCGCCCACCATTCTTCGTTCTCCATTATGGTCTCCGTCCTCCGCCAGGCCCCTGTTTCCCTTCGCGCCTCCCCTTTCCACACAACCCGTACTTTTTCCACCTTATCCTACTCAACATACTCACGTCAACCCTACTTAACATACTCTACATCTTTGCACATATCGCAGATCATCATTTCCCCACAGCTTCGTTTTGACTCGATCATCCAATGAGTCACATCACCTTCCGTCTGCATGAAAGGATACTTGTAGTAATTTATGCTCCTAGGCTCTGCCCACTGACAGTGATTTAGTCGCATCTGCTCGCCACAACATCTTGAACTCATTCTCACCGCAAGTCGGTCATCGCTTCGGACGATGACACATGATAACCTTCACTGGCCCATTTTCGTCTATTGGGTTTCCACCTTCCAGCCACCTGTCCCGCCCTCTCTATGCTCCCTCCTTCTCTACCTCCCTCTGCCTTACTCTTCAATGTCCTCTCTACCCACCATACTTCCTCTTCCCACCATGTTCTCTCCCAGCCATTCCTCTCTCTCCTGTCCAGCCATCTTCTTCTATATGCCCTCCCCTGCTTCTACCTTCCTCTGCCTTACTCTTCAATATCCTCTCTTCCCGCCATACTTCCTCTTCCCACTATGCTCTCTCCCCGCCATTCCCATCTCTCCCGTTCAGCCATCGTCTTCTCTATGTTCTCTCCCCCTCTACCTCCCTCTTTCTTACTCTTCAATGTTCTCTCTTCCCGCCATACTTTCTCTCCTCACCATGTTCTCTCCCGCCATTCCTCTCTCTCCTGTCCAGCTATCTTCTTCTATATGCCCTCCCCTTCTTCTACCTCCCTCTGCCTTACTCTTCAATGTCCTCTCTCCCTGCCATACTTCCTCTCCCCGCCATTCCCATCTGTCCTGGCCACGCTCTGTGCCCCCTCCTCGCCCGCGCGCGCGCCGCCTGCATCCGTCGCTCCGCGCGCGGCGCGCAGTGCGGGCTTTGGCCGCGTCGCCCGATTGTCGCGCTGATGGCTCAACAGCGCCGTCGACACACGCAGACGCGCTAATTAACGTCAAGAGGTGTCCGATTTAGCAGCTGCCACGGAACACCCTCCCCCGCCCTCCGCGTACTACGCAATGCAATGTGTTCGGAAGGGACGGCTCGCTTCCATTGTACTGCCCGGTCTGCAATGCAACGACCGTCACCTACGAGTGCATGCGGATTCTAAGCTTTTGACTGAGTTTTGTTTTGCTGCTATTCGTTGAATGGGAGAAAACGCTTAAATATAAAATGAGCGTCTCAGTCAATCCGTTTTCTACATTGAGTGTCATCATGTACTATGCACGTAACCAACATGAAGGTTTTAGAAAATTTACTGATGTCGGTAAATGAAATTTTAAATAACGTTTTATCAAAAAAATTGAATTACTTACCCTTGACAGCACATAGTTTATGACTACTATACACGGATAACTTCGAATGATTGATATTCCCTTTGTGCTCAGTTACAAATAGATATTTATTAAAAAATGTTAGTATCTCATATTTTATAGTTTCAATCAAAAATCCTTTTAAATATCTGCATTTTATGAATTAAAAATCATTGGCTTTTTTCAAAAGAAAATAATCAATTTAAAGTTAAAATTTCATTTCTACGATTTTGATCTTTACATAGAATATTAGTAGTACACTTTCACATAACGTAACGTTTTAAAACAGAATTTTAATTCTTGCCAGCCTGTAAAAGATCCTAGTGTAAGACATTCTTTAAAAAATCTGAGAAATACATTCGAAAAATCAATTATCTTGAGAAATAAAAATAATTAATTTTACTTTGATCTAAAAACATCTTTGATGCAATGCTCTACTATACAATAGGTTTTGTTTTGATTTGTTCCTCAGAATGAATGCTACAAACTTCTAGGGCTGTAGAGCGGTCGAAAATCATCACTTTTTGCCAATGAACATTAGGTGGAAAATTGCTTATAGCCAGGGCTCGAATTTTTGATGACATAAAAATTCATTGCAAATTACCTACAAAATGACTTAAAAATAAGAGATAAACAACCTATAAAATGGCTTAAAATAAGTGGAAAATGACCTATTTTTTTAAAAAATACTACAAAATTTGTATGAAAACTTTTATTCATTCAGTGAATTTTACACTTTTAAATAAAATTTATTGACATAAAATGGTATTTAATATAGGTAAAGTATTAATTTGAGAAGGAAATGTTATCCTCAACTCGGACTCCCAACCGTCAGTTTGGACAGTTCGAAGAAGTTACCCAAGATCCGTGTAATTTTGACAGTTCGAAAACCAGAGTTCACTACAGTAGTGAATTTCGCCATGAACTGATGATACAATAAAAAATTTGTTTTAGTGTGTCATTATAAATTCATGAAACATTCATTAATAAAAGGTATCTAAGGGAAACAAAATGTGTAAAAAGACAAAAATGACGCAAAGGTCCAAAAATGACCTAAAAATTACAAAAGTGGCGAAATAGCAAAAAATGACTCAATAACTATACATTTATATCAACTGTATGTTGTAATAAAGTCACATTTACAAATTAGCTACGTATAAAATGCGCCACTTAAAAGATAACATGTCATCAGAATCCGGGCCCAGATTATAATGGCATTTGTGCTTGTTGTATTTGTCCCTGATTTTAGACAACCCCGTATGTACAGATGTTTGTCTAACATCTCCTTGACTGCATTAGAACGTGACTTTTCGAAAATTTGGGCATAAGGGACTGCCTAAAAAATTGGGTCAAATACTGTATGTATAAATGCATATAACTCCGTTGTATAAATTTTTTCAATACATGTTCATTAATAAAGTTATCATTTTTTACCTCTCTACATGCCCTAAAAATTTGTAACATTTATTCTGAGATACACTAATTGTTTTGATCGTGACTCATGTATAGGTTCATGTAAACCACGTTGTACTGAAAACAATAACTAAACATACGTAAATTCGTACGCCGATAAACTTGAACACAAATAATTTTTTATATTTAAAATATATAAAGTAACTGAAGTTTCAGAAAAATCCAACGCTGACAGCCTTCGTATTTGATTTACGGTGAAATGACCAATATTTTCCAACCACCGGTAGCAAGTTCATCATCCACACCGAATCAAAATATACACCACCACCACAATAATATATTTTCCATCCATCGTTTGCAAGTTCATCCACACCTCATCGCAATCCAATCACTACCAACACAATAATATATTTTCCAGCCACCGTTTGCAATTTCGTCATCCACACCGCATCACAATCCAATCACCGCCCGCCCAGACAGTACGCCGCCTTCTCCTCAAGAGGCTTCTGTTTGCCCGCGGAGCGACAGCGGCGCCGCGGCGGGCGCATTGGCGCCTGTTCCACCAGCGGCTGCTGTTTGTCATCGCAGCCAAGAGAGGGAGACCGATGAGAGAGAGAGAGGGGGGGGGACCGCACCCAGTTCCCGGCCTCCGCGCACCCTCCACCAGCGGTGCGCCGCCACCCACCCTCCTCTACCTGCGCTCAACACATCGCGCGTCGCCTCTGAAATTAAATTCTGTCACTGGAAACTTAATTAATTACAAGGAATATTCGCGAGAAACGCGCGCTCGCGCGCCGTCTCTTTTTTAAAAGGAAACAACCAATTTCTCGCAAAGATCTCTGCGCGAGCTGAGGGCGTGGGCGGAAGCAAAGGGGGGTAATATCCAGATCCTGACGCACGCGCAATTCATATCGCGCGAAGGGCGGTGGGGTGGGGTGAAGGGGGCGTGGCCGAAGGTTTTCTTCTTCTCATTAAGCTTTCGCCTTTTCCCGATTCGCCCCCCCCCTCCCCTTGCGACACTTGCCGCTTCCCGGGAGCTCTTTCTTCATTTGTGGCACTCGACTACTGCTCATTAATACCCGGGTCAGTGACAGCTCCCAAGTACGAGCCGTGCTCGCCGCCCTCCGACTTGACAATTAGCGCGCGAATTAGGAGTAGTACATGAGTGACTGCATTCGTGTTAGTGCTCAGAAAGCGATTCTTTTGTGCAAATTTGTTTCTAATGATGCGAAGTAGAAGGAAATTGGTAAATAAACTCGTGCATTGGGTGAATGTACACTCGTTTACTAGATAGACCTGAATTAGTTAAAATACTTGTGTTACATTGTTTTAACATTTCATCATTATTATTTATTTTATTAGTACAATTTATTACATTATCAATAAATACAGTTCACTGGCTATTTTAATCATGAACTTTATATTAAATTTACTAAGTATATCAAATATTAGGGTAACCTTAAGGTTCTATGTTAAACGAGTTTAAAAATTTGGTATAGATGTATCACGAACCAGTCTATTTTCCCCTTCTTTTACCGTCTATACGTTATTCGAACACATCTTCGTATCGTGTTTCAATATATTCGTTTAAGAAACTTTCATTCACAGAATTTTAAAGAAAGTGAGACTTCACATCAGTACCCTCGAATGTTGTTTAATTCTCATTACAAAGCCACGTGAGTATAAGCCATTTTGAAACTAGAAGATAACAAAAGCATATACTTCCGTTCGTGGATACTATGATAACACTCTACACATTGGCAATGGTTATGAATCTGGTAAACAAACGATTGTTGCTCCTTAGAAACTATCCGAAAAAGCAACTGCAAACACCGCGAAATATTCATTCGGTGTTTCATGATTGACCGAAGAAAGAATAGCATCAGCTGTTTATTGTAGGATGCAACGCAGCATCTCGTTTGAGATATGGTATCAGATGAAGAGAATAAAACAAAAGAATGAAAAAAGTAAAGAAAATAAAATGAATGAAAAGAAAAAAGAAAACTAATGAAAAAAAACAGAAATTAAAATAAAGTAAAATAAAAAATAAGTAAAAGAAGAAAAAATAGGAAATAGAAAAGAATAAAGAAGAAGGAAAAAACGGGAAAAAGAAGTTATGAAATTGTCGAATTGCTTTGATTCGAATATTAACGAAGTTCAATCGTAAAAGCTAGAGCTGATTTGTTTAAACGAATCATTTGCAGCACCCGTGGCATGTTCGCAATAACCCGTTAGAATATCCACACGCCACAGGAAAGACGGGATCCAGCTGCCCCCTTCCCTTAGAACTCCTCCGAGTGGTGTGGCGGCGGCGGCGGGGCAGCTGGGGCGACCGTATGCGGTGCGCGCGCGGCCGGGGTTCGATCTCGAGCGAGGTCGTCGACCCGTGGCCCAGGCGGGCCATTGCGGCGGCCGGGGTGGGGGAAGGGGTGGGGTAGGAGGGGAGGGGGAAGGAAAGGAGGCTGCGCGACTGGAGCTCCTAGAGGAGGCGGACTGGGGGGGGGGGAACAGCCAAGGAGCTAACCGACAGTGGGACACGTACCGTGGAAACCTCGCAGTAGATACAGGAGAATATGTTCGTAAGGAATGAACTCAACACTGTACGACAATCATTGACAAACTCAAGGAATGTTTTTATTCGAACCGAGAAAAGTGACATTGCAATCACGTTATACTCTTTGAAATATTTAAATGTATTTTACGGATTAAGGTAAGATAAAGTTCAAATTATGCAAGACATCAATGTTCATTGTTGATTACTATAAAGTAAACTTTGAGTACTGAACAACATAAAAATTGTATGAAAATTTGGCATAAGAAAACTTTCTGAAAGTATAAAATAACCCAAATAATAACACAAAACTCACTTCATGATTGCGAGAGCAGAAGCAATCAGAAACAATTAACAGAATAATGCTTATTCACCAACATTATTTAAATTCAAAACTGGTTGACTCATCTTTAATAGGTATATTTTGACAAAATTATAAGAATTTCATGAACCTACAAAAACCTACGAAATATTGCACAATTCATTACAGGACCATATTAACTTATGAATAATATTTTATTTCTTTATTGGCAAAAAATATTAAAAATAGTCCAATGCGAATTATAAATTTGATGAAGTTCTGCATATTTCACGCGTTCGGGTTAAAATATTCTCTTGAGAATATCAAGACCAAGTTCGTCTGAAAGGATCAAACATGGATGTCCATTACATAATTTCGTAAGGCACAACGTCAACAAAAAACAACAATAATAATATCTAAAAATATGTCTAGGAATACTAAAATTATACGACTCACGCACACTGTGCAACGATATTGACTGTTAACCAATGTGAAAGACTATATTCACAAACGTCCAATTCAAGATCACTACAATGTATAACTTTGGAAGATATATTTGATATTTTATGGAATGACTTCGAAGAATGCCTACAGGAACTGACTGATAACATTTATAAATTATAAGTGAATGGTATACGTGTTTATGACACATAACTATGTCCTTGAGATATAAGGAATACATTTTGAGCATGTGGTATTTAGTGGAACTTCGTGGACAAAGTACTTCATGGATTTTCTATTTCCTTTGAAATCAACTATATACCGACTTTCAAATTTTCAAAATAAACGCTTCATAATTTTGAATGAAAATGATTAAACACAATTGTAAAAAGTCTTTCACGGAGATAAAACATTCAATAGAATAATCTCCGATCGAGGTAGCTGTCCGCGGTGAAATTGCCCGTTTTCGTAATCGTATTTTTAAAACCAGTTTACGGTATTTGAACGTACTATTTCTACGACCTCGTCCCATCGAAGGCAATTCCTCTCGCGCATCCAAAGAGAAGGCAACATCCCAACGGCGCTGTCCGAATACAGGTCACGTTGCGTCGAAACAGACGTTTCGTCTTCTCCCTGTGCGTGCGGGCACCATCCTCCTTTTCCTGCCTGCCTGCTAGCCTTGTGCCTGCCGCGGCAAACGTATTTTGTCTGCAAAAACGTGACGGTCTGCGGCGCGGACCGTTGTGGTCGAACATTCGCGGTCTTTGATGCTGAAATTCAATTTTTGCTTCGTGCAAAATAAATGCTGACCTGGTAAATGATGTTCAAAGGAAGTACGATGCTAATTTTATTTTCATTCTATGTTTCGTGAAAGGTTCAAAGCTGACTTCGGTTGTTTTCGAGTCCCATTGGCTATCCTTTGGTGAATTCTAAAAATGCAGTAAACGTAATGTTTTCTTTGAACTGGACGAAAGTGATCAAAACAACCGAATTTAAGATCAATTTACGAACCGATCAAAACAGATTTTAAATAATGATGCTATGTTTCTTTCAAATTTAATTTTTGCTTAAAATGCAGTTAATATTTTATAATATTTTAATTTCACAAGAATTTAAAATGACCATGCGAGTGCACTGTTATAAATAATCAATGCAGAGATTCAGTATCTGAAACAATTATTCCATTTTTATAAATAATTCATAAAAATTATTTAATCATCAAAGAACATGCACAATTCACTGATCCTATTAATTCAATAATTTATATATTTTTGTGTTTATTATAACTCTTATGATAACTAAGGAAGTATTATTGTCATCCTACATTTTCATGGATTTATTTCTCTGTGGGTCAAAGTGTTCAGAGATTACTGTGAGATGTTCAGAAATAGCAGATATTAATGTAGAGCAATTGTAAAAACCTATTGTCTATGCTCTTGAGATCTCTGTAAAACTCCAAGGTGAAGAACACTTTAACATTGATTTGTTATCATATCAACTATGTGATTGATAATCTATCGTCACATGTACTGATCAATTGATAAAATATGATACTGTACACCTGCCACTTCTGTCTAGTGCTATCACTTCAAAAGGAAGCTGATAAGCTTGTTATAACACATCAAATACGTTAGAACGCTTAATTTATTGAAATATACTTTAAAATCTGTCTCGTGATCCGAGAAATCTCCATTCCAAATGCTTTTCTAGACACAAAAGTTCCTAGTATTGTGAGAAGTTAACTATAATCCATGAGTTTAAGTCAGAAAGAGACTTATTTCATTATTGATTGAGGCGAGTATAACAAATTCATGGAAAGAAAATGTGGGAATATGCGACTCTTTTAGTCTCAAAATAACAATCTTTTTATAAATAAAGTGTTAGAGGTAGTAACAAGATCAACCACACAAACTGTATTAAATTCCTGCCACTAACCGTGAATGTTAATATCCCGATTTGGGTTAAAGTGTGGCATTTCTTGTTAGTAACAAAATAGCACATGCTTCCAACAAACTCGAGACATTAACATTTATAAAATCGGGGGGCTTCCTGTGGCTGATGTGGCGAATGCTCTACTGCCCCAATTTCTTGAAATGTAAAATTTTCAGTTTTCTTTCTTGCAAGCTGTGACTTACTAATATCATATGCTACTAGGCTATGCAGAGAGATTGTGTTGTAGTTTGCCATTGATTATAATGAGAACATTCAATCAATGCTATTACCTACTTTTTGTCCCGTATCTGCAATCTTCTGTTCTAGCGTGCGAGCACTTTTTCCTGACAGTGCAATGAAAAACCTATCTCGGCACAAAAGTGACCCCCAGGCACTCAATTTAGTTCATCGAGTATTCTCACAAGAATTGGACAGCGTCTCAGAGGGTTGCTCGGCTTCTGTTTCGTAGCCCCGGTTCAGCAATAAAACCAGACCTAGCGAAAGCGACCTCCCGATCGCACTTCAACCCTACCCCAAACCCTTACCGGAGCAGGTAGCGGCGACCTCTTCTAAGGGAACACGCCAACATGGTGCTGAGTGGGTGTAGGGGGATACAGATACTACAGTGAATTCCTTGCAGGTTGTTACGTATTGTCATACCAAATTTACAGTAAATATTTAAGATGTTCTTAGGTGACGAAATATTAGCTATAGGAAGGATTGCTATGGTCATGGTCACGTATTGGTAGGGGAGACAGAGAAAGAAAAATAGCCTGATGGATGAGAGACCTGTTGTACAATCTGTGGATAACAACAAAACATTTTTCAGTAAAAATCGTCCTGAAGCATCCTGCTGGAAGAAATAAGTTAGCTACAGATCGAGGAAAAGATATGGGTATGTTATTACCGACAGTGCAAGCGAATTGAAAAAAAATCAAAGAAATTCGGCATTGATCGATTGCCAATATTTGGACATTATGTATGTTAAATTTTCAATGAATACAAGAGCTGAAATTTGTGTTCGTTTTTCAAGAAGAATCCTTAAGAACAAGTAGTATGCCGACTTTGGTGATAGAAAATCTCAGCGGCGTATGTTACTACCATTTTATGATCCAGTGAATAAAAATAAAAACTGAGGCAATTGGGAAACGGTCAATTGACAATAGTTGGATATTATTTATGTCAAATTTTAAAAGAATGAAAAGTCTTAAAGCATAAATTAGTGTTAGTTTTTTACGAAGTATCCTCAAGAACGAGAGGTCTGTCGTCACTACTGAGTGAAAATCTCACCGGCAGTTGATAGGGACTTATCAGTGAAATTACCCACGATCACGGTCACTTAACGTGTAGAGCTGTACGTGTCGTCGGCCAAGTCGTTACATGGTATAAGCTCAAATCAGCGACAACACAAAGATACATAACTTAAAATTTAAGAAGATTAGTGAGGATTAAATTTTTTCGGAAGTAAGTCGTAAATAAAGGTATCCAAGTTTTCATTAAGGTAACGTTACGAAATTCAAGGAATAATCTTAATTTTATATATAATTTTGTTAAAAGAGTGTTTTGAACTTTCTGGTCATGTAATTCTTGTAGTATTATGTAATATTTTTCATAATTTTTCTAATGTATGTTTGTTTATGTTTTTGGACTTGTTTTTAAGAAAACTTAATCTTTCCCAACTCCAAGAGATCTATTATTACGGAACACTGCTGCATTTCGTGCGTATAAAGGATGCTACCTCAGCGGACAAAGGCTCAAGACTGTTGATATGACTGTCGTTTTAATGATCCTTGCTCACAGAAATTAATACTTCACATTTTTATTGTGGGTACTAAGAAAATTAAGTTTGATTTCTCGTGAAATTGTTGACATAAGGCAATTCATCACTCTTGGATATGACGACTTAGGTCGCCTCAGTTAAAATACAAATATAAACACTCTCCCTACTGAGCTGTAATATAAAGCTCGAAACTTTATCGTTTATCAAAATGCTGAGGTATTTTCATTTATGAGTAGAAGATGTTAGTGGTGGCGGGTGAAGCAAATTGAACTGTATGTTATTGAAATTATTTCTGAAAAAATATTAAAAATAAATTAAATCGTGGATTATTATTAATATTCTGCACTAGAACCTTTCTCGTTTTAATGTAGTAGAAGATACCACACTTTTTCTTACCTGAAAACGGCTCTATAAATGCCGCACCGTCGACAATTGTGTATCTTGTTTTAAATCAATATACTCGTATTATCCATTACAATAATCAGTAAGGGTTCAAGAAAATAGTGCTATTAAATTTACGTGACGGCTGACATCACATTATAAAATGAGTATCATAAACTCTTCACCAGTCAACAGTTTTTCATTAACACTTTCCTCCTCTCCTCATAATACTTATTCACATCCAATCGACCCAGATCTATCTGTAGCGACCTGCTGCTCTGATCCGTAGTTTTCCGTAGTTTCTCGATCAACACCAGGCGAATGCCGGAGCAGTACTCTAACATTTCGGACAAGGACAGGAGGCAATATTTCCTTCTTCTTTCTTGTTCTATCCTCACCCATTACTTAAAACACTTACACATACAAAGACTACACTATCACATATGGCGGGAGACCAGTCGGAAGTTTAGAGCTTGTCCCCGCTGGAGTGGTACCCCGCCGGTACCTCGGGGAAAATCCCACCGGATTTCGTCTTCCAATAGGGAAAGATCATGGCCACCTCCAGTGGTTAAACATGCACTACTGTTCCGAGAATAATGATCATAGCAATCGATTCACCCGGAAACACTAATCAATCAAAGTTTCCCAGCAGCAACTACACAGTGTAGCACAACCACATTGGGCAACAATCATTCAGCACAGAGCATGGAATGCAACCCCGGGCTACAGGGACATTCGAACTCGGGTCCCGAGAGGTCCGAGCAGGTAGCGGCTCGCCACGGAAAGCGGGAGGCAGCAACAAGGTGTAAGTTGGCGGAACAGCTGTACGACGGCGCGGGGGTGGAACGGGGGCGGCGCGGAGCCAGCGCGGGGTCGGCGCGACGCGGCGCGGGGACGGCGCGGAGGCGGCGCGGGGGCGGCGCGGGGGCGGCGCGGGGACGGGGGCGGCAATGAGGTCGTTGGTGGGCGGCGCACGCGTCGGTAGCCCGCGCGCCAGGTGCAGCGGCCCGCTGTAAACCGCCCAGAGCGCCTGCACCGTCCCGCGTCGCCCCCGCGTCGCCCCGCGCGCACACCGCGCAGTTACTGCCTGCCACACGCACGAGAGCCCAGTACCGAGGCCTGCTCGCCCACGCTGCCCCCACCGCCCCCTCCAACTAGGCCGAGGAGCGCCGTACCGCGTCCTGTTCGCCTCCGCAATCCATACCGCCCACGCCGTTTTCGGTCTCTCACGGTGCCTACACCAACCACGTCGTTCTCGCTACCCCCGCCATCCTCGTCACGCACACCGTTCTTTCCATGCACGCCGGCCTCGCCATCCACGCCGTTTTCTTCACTCACGCCGTCATCGCCACCCCCGACATCCTTGCCACTCACACCGGCCTCACCACCCACGCCGTTCTTGACACTCCCGACGTCCCCGCCTTCCACACCGTCCCGTCGCCTCTGCCGTCTCCGCCTTCCTCTCCGTCCCCGTCGTTCTCGCCACCCTCGCCGTCCCATGCATTCCTCGCCACCCCCGCCGTCCTCACCATATACGCCGTCCTCGCCACATACGCCGTCCTCGCCACACGCGCCGTCCTCGCCACCACGCCGTCTTCGCTATCCACCTATAGCCCGTTCCTGCCGTCCTCGCCGTCCCCATCGTCCCCGCCAACCATGCTTCCTACGCCAACCCCGACTTCTCCGTCTTCCTCGCCGCTCATCTTGCCCGCGTCTCAGCATACCCCGGATCTCTTGGTTTACATCCAGTTGCATGTATCACTAAGCTAACGAAACGATCTGAATTCTGGCCTGTTGCCTCTAGTGCTATATTCGTATCATCATATCACATTTTTGTGGGCATGTAAATATGATTAAAATACTATATTCCATTTAATGTTATTCCATGCTCTGCCATTCAGAATTTAGCGATCCGTATTTCATAAATCAGCAGTTTAGCGAAAAAGAATTGCTCAAGAAAACGAAATAACTGTCTCTTTTCCATTGTTTAAACTAGTTCGATCTCAAAAAATTCCCATTCATTGGGTTTGAGATTCACACATTTACACCCTATCAATGAGCTCACATGCCAATAGGCGAAGGTCTTTTGGTTACGTGTAAAATTGATACAGAATTAATTACGAAAAAGGAAACAGAAAAAAATCATGTAGGCTATACAGATTCGCGTCGATTGTAAACGTCACATTTTGCAGTGTGTGGGTTTGTTAATAGAAATGTTAGAAGAGCATAAGAAATGA
This sequence comes from Acheta domesticus, assembly GCA_031308135.1. Lineage (NCBI taxonomy): Eukaryota > Metazoa > Arthropoda > Insecta > Orthoptera > Gryllidae > Acheta > Acheta domesticus. The sequence continues at coordinate 179,135,732 of JAHLJT010004567.1, forward strand.
TGAGGGCGGTGTCTTTCGGACAGCTAAATAGCATAAGAAACGATGCCATAAGAAATTATCCCAGAGGAAATATTTTTAAAATGAAATAATGGGCCAATAAAATTTTTTTGATAGCAGCTGGTAAAAATGTGTATTCAGAAGATAACACGGAAAGCATGTGGCCCAACATCTAACCCAGAAAGGTCACAGAAACCTTAACACATTACGAAGGATTGATTGATTGTTAGTAATTTTCGACGCGTCAACTACTGAGATCATTAGTCCCGTAAGAGGAGTGCATGCTTTTTCATCGGAATGTGGCGGTGATCTTGCCCCACTGGATGGCAAAATCCGGTGCCATCCTACCGTCGACTAGCGGTATTTTCCCCGACCCGGTATTTCCCACCAGCGGGCCACCGCCGCTTTCGATACAAGCTCTACGCCCTTGACCAGTCTCCCGGCTCGCGTGGTGGTGCAGTGCATGTTAGTGTAAGTGTGTGTGTAAGGGGTGAGGATAGGACAAGGAAGATGAAGGAAAGATCACGCGCGGTCCGTGGCCCGTTTGTTAGTGAACTGCTCCAGTATTCGCCTAGTGTTGATCGGAGAATCCAATGAGAAATACCGATCAGAGCAGCCAGGAGCTAGATTTCTCCCCCAGACAGCGATTGAATTCGACCTAGCTGACAAGCTAGTGCTAGTACGGAAAGACTGTAGCTCTGGCACAGAAAGGCCATAAAAACGGAGATGTTTCAAAGTTGGAACAAGCCTCATCAGCAATACAAGAAACAGTATTTACATTTTTTGAATTATCACCTACAATCTTAACATTTCAACGGTTCGCTCGAGACCCACGTTCCTGCGCCGCGTGGACGGCCGGCACGCGACGGTGTTCCGGCGGCGGGGGCGGCGGCGCGCGGTTTGAAATTGTAATGACGCCGGCGCCGCGGGGCTCCAAATGAGATCAGGAAGCGGCGTGGACGGGCGTGCGTCTGGCTCGAGACGCCCTTTGCACCTGTTAAGATCGGCCGCGGGCGAGCGACTGAACAGGTGGCCGTTGCAATATTGAACATTCAGAGGGCGGCGGAGGCGAACCAACGCCGGTAGCGGGGAGAGTGAAGGCAACGGCTTGCGGCCTGAGTGTCCTGGGGAGGGGAAGGCCTCAGATTTGGTTCCGGCAAGACGCCAGACCCACTCAAGCATAAGTGTGAAGACGGGTGGGGAAAGAAAAATTCCGTCTCTGCGGATGGGTGTGTTAAAGTATTGAAGTTGCTAGAAATTGTTAACTTATGTAAAATAATATAATATAAAATTTGTTGTTAATGTAATACAATCATGAGGAGTAATATATGCTATAATGTTATAAATCGTCATGTAATATAATCTGTACTGTAACCCATTTACGTATACTTAATTGTGGTCGCAGATTACCTTCGTTTTTAAAAACCGACCTTAAATATGAAAAGAAATATTGCACCCCATCTGACTTCTAAGGTTCTGCTTTGACATCCGCGTTTTATTGGTGACATCGCGTAAACCAAGGAAAATATATTCACCCTTCCTCTAGAATTATCAACCGGGCAGTGGCTTTGCCAGAACTGGTGTCTGTTTACTAGTACAGGAAATCTTCCATCATCGAGACTCGAACCCACGAGGTTAAGTTACATTGACCATTACTTGAATAATTACAATACCATAGGCTGCCTTAGCTGGTTAGGGTAACACTAAATTAACGAAGTCTTCCCATCAAATTACTAATTGTCGACACCTACTTTCTGGCGGCTGTCGTAAATAAGAAATGTGTCCCGCAGTTTGCACCACCCGACTGGCGTATTGAGCACATCTTTAGAAACTTGCCATCGGCCTTATTTGGAATAATTTGAAACAAAATGAGCCTTAGACGATCATGCAAACCACTTGTGTTTATCTCTCGAAAAGCATTGCAGCTCAGAGGAGTGAATGGCCTTGTATGAGCATGCGAAAGAAGTGTATGAATATTTCAAGAGACGAAATTATCTTAGTGTATTATTAAGTTTTGTTTCATATTAAATATACATTAGGATTTAATACCAAGTTTTTCATTTTTTATTAAAATCATGACGTTTCGATTATCGTTATTCATCAGATGAAATTCAAATAATAAGAAAAATAATGGGAATTCTTATAGTGAAAAATTTAGTCAATATCGTATTTTCTGACTTACATATTCATATCACGTTAGTCATCCTAAGGTAAAGGAAAAACATTATTATATATTATATATTAACAACTTGTTATAATAAACTGTAAAACGAATCAGTCATTCGGATAATTTCATTTTAAAATCTTGCAGACGTTAACTTACAAGAAAGTGATTTATTTAAGTTTGAGCTAGAAGGGAGCTAGATAGGGAGCTAGAAGGAAAAGAGAGGACTGGCTGGAATTGTTCAGAGAAACTACAGAACTGAGCGGTAAGAGTAGTCAGCCTCTAAATATCACCTACTGATGCTGGTAGGTGTAGACCAAACTCTTTTAATTGCTATCAAAAAGCCTCACAGTCGGAATTGAAACCTAGATTATCTCGATGTACCGTGTCTCATACGTGAATACACCACATTGCTATCCCAAACTGTTAAGGATTGACTAAAAGTTTTCAATAAACGATATTCTCTTTATCAAATTTTATTTATATTTGTTTGATGACAAGCTTCAGACACCTTATCCATCATAAATAATGAAATATAAATACGAATATTGAGGAAGACAATGTATGTACGAAATTGACCTTTTAGGATTAATTCGACTTTTGCCATCCCGGCGGTGTTCCCAAGACTGGGCCCTGTTTTTATTTTTTATTCATCCCTGGTGATAAGGGAGACATCTGGCAAGCATGACGCATTCCGATCATCGTATCTAGCATACATGGCCTGCATGAGCTTTTCTTTCGACACTCAGATATTCAGAAACTAAAACGATTGTGTTAGAAAGCTACAGCTCTATTTTTGCCCCAACCGCGAATCGAACCCAGGATCCCATCACGGACACCAGCACGCTATCCACGAGCCACCCGACGGGCTAAAAAGACAACGCCATTTGTATTATTCAAATATTTGGAATACCAACCACACGTCACCAATAAACCAATATTAACTAAAATAAAAAGTACCGCCATCAAACCACAAATCGTCGGCACGTTCTCCCCTCGCGGCAGTCACGAAACAAGAATCACACGCGCCGCGCCTCGCACCTTCCGACACGCGCCGCGCCGCGCCGGTATCGCCGGCGGGGGTCGCGTATCGTCGCCTGTCGCCGGCGCTGTCTGTCTCCTGCGCCACGCGAGCGCGCGACGGTCGAGTCCGCGCGGCGCGGCGGGGCGGGGCGGGGTGCAGCGCGGCAGGCGTGCAGTGCTCGCGTGTCTGATAAATAATTCATCGCTGTGTTTCCGCAGCTGTGATTCGCTCGGCTACAAAACCCGTGTTCGCCGCCGCCGAGCTCGCGCCCGCCCGCCGCAAAACTCGGCCGCGGCGAAGAGGGCGGTGATGGTGGTGGTGGTGGTGGTGGTGGTAGTGGTGGTGGTAGTAGTGGCGGCCGGGGTCGTAGAGGTGGTGGCGGTGATGGCGGCTGGGGACGTAGAGGTAGTGGTGGTGCCAACGTTGGTGGTGGTGGTGGAGGTGGGGATGCTGGCGGTGGAAGCCATGTTGGTGGAAGTGACGGCGCCAATGACAGCGGCAGTGACGTGGCAGTAGCGGAGGTGGAGGTGAATGTGGGGTGGATGCAAAGGCGGAGGTGGAGGCGTATGTAGAGGGGGATGTGGGGGCGCATGTGAGGTGCTGATGGAAGCGGAAGTGAATGTGAAGGTGACGGCAATGGAGGAAGTGGAAGTAGAGGTAGCGGTAGTGGTAGATGAGGTGATGGATGTGGAGGCGGTGAAGGGGATGCCGGCGCTGGCAGATAATGCGTCGGTGATGGATATGGCGGTAGTGATGTGGATGGTGGAAATTGCAGCGGTGGAGAGAGTGGATTTGAGATGGCCGCGTTGGTGATAGTTGTAGTGGCTGTGGCAAGAAAGGCGGCAGGAAAGTGTCGAGTGACATCTTGTTCGCTACCGCCGCGTCGCCAACTCCATGAAAGATATCCGCGGAGGAGGAGGCGACGTTGCCCGTATTGCACGCAAGGCTTGCAGTGCTTCAATTGCTTACGACTCGGCAACGTGCAGAACGCTTCAACTTGCATACTTACTTCCGTCAAAAAGTTGGCAAAAAATAATGAAAGGAATAAACACTTACACGTAATATGTAAGTATACACAAAACCTTACATGTGATATAACTTTTCTATTGCACGTCAGATCAATATTCGTAAGACGTACGAAACTTTAATTGTGAACTTGCAGTAATACTCTCCTCCTGAAAACTCTTCTGAGAACATTATGACGGATGGTGAAAACTAAATCTGTGAGAAAGTTTTAAAAATATTTTATTTTATTTTATAGTTTGAAAGTGATGTGTAAATTGTACTCTGTGATTCGTACTAACAATGCTGAAATCTTTTCGAAAGAATTATGCAAAAGCATCTATTAGTAAATAACACTCTTGTAAATTTGGCCTGATTGTTTAACTTACGAAATTAAACAAAACACGAATAATCCCGAAAGTCATATCACAATTTGACTATTCTTAATTGCCTCTCATACAAACGGCATTGCCTCCAAATTCTTGTATTTTCCTTACTAAAAATGTCAGAAGACGGCGAGCATTGTTTCTTGGAGCAACAATAAAAATATGACACTTAACTTTTATAATATTGTACTTGCAAGCATTATTTACGTTCACACTTTTTGCTTCACCACAAAAAACGAAATTAAAAACGAATAAATATAGAGTCAGGTGTTTTGGAGCATCCGGATTTTGTGATATTTCTTGGGGAATTTCCATGACTATGGAGGTATTTTGGGCTTCGCGGCTAGCTCTTGGTCAGCGTGCTCGCTTTCCACTACGCGGCCTCGGATTCCCGGTCGAGGCAAGACTATAGTTTTCTTTGCAATGTACCAGTTTATGTTGCTGTGTGGCGATTCACTTCTCAGCTTGAGAAGACCGGAATACGGCTTGGGGATGTCTACGTGCTAACCACACGTACCCCCTTAAACCATGGCCGCGAGGCAGGGACGTCGCCCGTAGGCCTGAGCCCGTTCACGGGCTGTCGCGCCAAGTACATATATACATGGAGGTACTTACACACGACAAGGGAGTATTAGGAAATGGCCTTGAAGATGGGTGAGGGAACACTCATGTTCTGCGTTCTGAAAGAAATCAGGGGGACTACCGAATCACAAATCGGAGCCATCGACAGGCGAATTCTGTCCTGCAGGGATCCAAAACGCGCATCAAGCAGACACCCGCCCAGCTCCGAACCCGAGGTATCCCAGCCAACGGCAAAGCTGATAGATACATTGCCATAAGACATGCAAGCACAGGAGCTGGTGAGATAACTGGTTAAAAGGAATATAATGATGGAAATGTTTCAATGACGGTCTAGAAAAGGTTGCATTATTCTAGCGACACAACTTTTAGGCCGTAGAAGACAAGTTTCGTAGTCTCTTGTCATTTCTTCGTTTTTGCACACTGTTAGCCATCACTAAAATGTCATATCTGAGAATTCGAATGGGCTAGACAGATGGCCACAGAGTACAGGCGGCAGAGGTTGCCTGCGACCCAAATCAACTTTTTTCACGATACTATAAGATTGTCCTCTGACTCTATATACATTTACCTTTTAACCACTTTCACGAACTTAAATGAAAATCCTACTTAAGAATGTAACACGTCTCGCGTGAAATGTCAACGATACCAACACAAAACGTGTACTACAGACGTATTTTATTCCAGATATAATTTATCCCAAATATTTACAATGTCACACACGTTGTCTTGTTGAAAATCCACATTATATTTAAATACGTAGAGAATGCCCTCAGGGATGGCTCATTGGTTAACGCGCTCGCTTTCTACGACGTGACCCTGGGTTCGATTCCCGGTCGGGCAAGATTATAGTTTGCGCTTTCCTTCCAATGTCACAATATTTGTTGCTGTGTGACGATGACGAAGCTCACTTCTCAGGTTAAGAAGACCAATACGGCGTAGAGATGTCTATGAGCTAACCAATCTTTTAAACCCATGGCCGGGACGTCGCTGGTCGGCGCAGGCTTCGTCAGAGGCTACTTGCGCCGTAGTGCATACATGCATAAAGAATAAACGCGCAAATAATGTTCACTTACGAAGCTGGTAATATAAAATTTAAAAACTGAATTTGAATAATATGCAAATTATAAATTATAAATTATTTCATCGATATTCATTAATTTACTCCACATTTGAAGATTACTACAAATAGAGTGAATGAATTGAACTGAAAGTAGTTCTCTTTTGAGTAAAAAAGATTGATTAGCTTCAAGTTATATTATAGTTAATAATATTAATAATAATAATAATAAAAATAGTAATAATAGTTTGGAAATCGAGATCAGCCAAATGTGGGGCGTACGTAAAAGCACAAAAGCACAAGTCGGCCAGATAGTTCTCAGAGCTCTAGGATTTTCTCCAAAAAATTTGTGTAAGAATTTGGCTAAACTTTCTGGTAACTCAAAAGACTGGGAAGTGCAATAAATTGCTTCATTTGGAAAAGCTTACATTTTGCCCCAAGTATTGTAGAGGCACCGATAGTCCCTAGATCTACTCCTTAGGATGCTGGTTGCAACCCGGGGTAGACTTTATTATCAGTCGACTCGTAACATTTCTAGTGAGGAATTAGAGGAATAATAATAATAATAATAATAATAATAATAATAATAATAATAATAATGAATTATTCAATGTGTTTCGGCATTCTATATTTTCTTTTAAAAAATCTGTCAAGGCAACCCTCGTCGGTTAGTTTTCCTCCCTGGCGGCAGGCAGGCCGAGGGAAGTCGAGAAACCGCGAGATGTAAACTCCCTTCCGGAATTTATCTGCGGCGGCACACGCAACGCTGTGGGCGCGCGCGTCCGCGGCGGAGCGCCTCTGATGAGAGCCGACTGCGAGCGGAGGCGCGCCACTCCGGGGCACGCGATCCGACGGAGCCCTTCAATTGTCCGCCCCCCTCCCCTCAACCCCTCCGCCGGGGGAAAAACAGTTGTAACGCGGCGGAGGCGCTTCTTTCACGTCGGGGGCAACTCGTTTAAAACTGCATTACTTAACGCCTTGCGGCAGTTGTGGGAGATAGACGAGGTAACGTTTCACCGTTTTCGTTGTTTACGAGTACAATGTTTTCCGGGTGGAAAAAAAATATTTGAGATTTTTACTCGTTGTTTGACGAAGTACGCTGATTGGATAACTTTCTAGTTTAAAGCTGGTTGTTAGATCTTCAAGAGGACATAAAATCAAACTCCAACCAATTTTAATTCCAACAAGTTTTTGAATTTTTACGCTGACAATTAGTGTAATTTATAAACATATTTAGGAGTTCAAATACACAGCTTATAACTGACAACGGTTGGTCTGTGATACTACGTAGACTTTGATACTACGAAGGTAAGTCAAGAAGTATATGCCCATTCGTTCCAATCAATTTTTCAAACGTCACACCTATGATCATTCAAAAAAAAATTTCTCGTGCACATATCACAAAATAGTTAAATAACGAATGTCAAAATGTGTATAAAAATGCACTTCAACTACAGAAAAAGATTCAAAATCATCAGTCAATTAGGAAGAGAGGAAAAAATACTTATGTTAGTATGGCTTAGTATTGAACTCCCGGGTCCCCTTGATGAAGTGGCAAACGATATAGTCATGTTCAGCATATGAGAACGCAAAGATGGATTTTCGAAAAACATTCTTTTATTGAAAGGCAACACATATCCACCTTCTGCCGCCCAAATTCTTCAAAAATCTGTATTTCGAAATGTCAAAGCATCCCGAATACAATCTCGACCTCGTTACGTACGAGAATAATTATTGTCTGTTTTGTCCTCTTAAAGATGCTTGAAGAGGCCGAAGATTTGTCTCCAAGCTACAACAGAGGAAGCAGTGCATACAAGGTTTGCTGTTTAATAAAAATTTCTTTTTTCTACGAGTATCGGAAATTTGGTGCACTAATGGAGTAAATATGTTAAAAATCATGGTGTCTGGGTTCAAAACGGTCTGATTGTAAATTTGTTGCTGTTGTAATCAATTATAATAATTGAGAGTGCAGATATTTATTGTTTTACCCTCTTATTTTACTCCGCATGAAATGCAGCCTTATTTTAACTCCACTTCATCGCTCCAAGTCGGGCACAGCTCATCAGACTTGCGGCACGTGTCCCGCGTGGCAATTCGTTCGTTGCCACGCCCCTTTCCCGCACCCTCATCCTGCCAGCCGCGCGTTTTCCTGTGTCAGCGTCGGCAAAGATGAATTGCTCGGGATTTTTGCTCGTTAGTCCCAGGCAATCCTTAGAATGGTGTGAAGGCAGAGGCGGCCTGAATGGTTTATGAGTTTACTCGATCATCAACTCCATCGTCGGCCTCCATTCCACGCAACGTCCCTTCTGCTTCTTACTTCGTTTTAATCACCCGCCCCCTCTCCCCCCTCCCCCCACGCAAAGGGGCGGCGATAGCATCGAAAGGCAAACACACGCCGCCGCCGGCACGCGAGGGCCGTCTGTCTATTAAGGCGGCGCGGCGTATGTGGCGACCGCCCGCCCCGCCCGCTCCGAACAGAAGCCGACGCCGAAGGGCTGGCGTAAAGGCACAGTGAGCGAAAGCGTGGAATCTTGGCGGGCAGTAAACCATTTACAGGACACTATTTAATATTCACAGTATTTCTTGCCTTCTTAAGAATTAGTATTACATTTTTCTTGATTTGAGGCTATATAGAGCAGTGGTGTCAAGGTTTTCTACTTGTGGCAGTGGCAAGATCCGTAGCACCGTGCCATGCCAAGAGCATCTCTGCGTAACTAGAGTCGGGAGAGGAAACTATTAGTAACCCCGCCGTTTTATAATAAGGATGGTAAGGATGTCCCTGGTGGCGGGGTGACGAACTGCATGGAAGGGCGATTTCGTCGTGGCACTCGTGCCTAGGACTCCCGCTCGTGACACAGACCTTGACAACATTGATATAGAGGAAAACTATATAGAAGAGAAGAAAACATCAATCCTTGTGTAACGTGTAATATAATAAATTTTCCAGATCTGATGAAGGGCCAATAAATGGCTGAAATGGCACCAAGTAATTAACAAAAATGTAGAATTTCCTTTCACAATTGATCTAAACTCATGAAAAACCCAATACTTACTGGGTTCGCTTAGTACTACAACATGAAATCTACTAGTACCTGTGGTTGCAGGTCCAAAGCTGAATCATCGTAGACTGGAAGGCACTGGCTTTGAGTGGAGGCCGATTTTTGGGCTGTAGCTATGTGACTCGAACAATGGCAGGGAGGGATATACGTGAGTGACACGGCAAGATCGCCCACTGGCACGATGGAGCGGCGGTACGGAGGGGAGAAGCACAGCTGGTATGAGAGACTTAAAATGTGGGTTTCGGGTGGGCATTGCGTTTACCTGGCAGAATGACCTTTTTCGGCAAGATCGGGAAGAAGGTTAAACTTGATAGCGGTCGACTTCTTAAAGAGGACTTTTCTTGGATGAAAACATTTAAGATTGAGGTTTTTACAAGTCATTGAACTTGCTAAACTATGCTTAAGAAAATTATACCTGAAATTCCTTTAAATTTTTCCACTCTTATCCCCTATCGTACCTTAAGATGGAGGAATCTACTCATTACACCTAGGAAACGTAATGGTATCTTCCAAGCTAATGCCCTAACATCAAGACAGACGCTTCTTCAGACTTAGATATCCGGAGCTAAGTGCCAGCTGGTACTTAAAATTATCTTAAAAGATGCAATGCTGTGTTACAGTAAGTGTTGCTGGTTTAAGACTATTTTGAAGTAAATGTCATTTAACTCAAAACTGTATTATGTGATATTCGTAATCTTACAATAAAAATTGCATTGTAGCATAGATTATAATTCCTCCAGTCACAACCACTATTTTAATGTAATTACTTATTAGTAAATTATTTTTGGTACTTTATTAGTCAAAGTGGTGGTCAGGGGTACTTAATTAGGAAAACCTAAAAGTGATGTTATAATTTCTTACATCTTTATAAATCTATTTAGGCTATTTTAAGACCCCGCAAAAGATGACTATACTCGTCGATTCGTTATTGAGCAGATAGATGCAGCATACCTGTTAGTGCCCTGATGTTAATTTTTTGGCACGTTACCAAACAAATTTCAGAATTCTATAATTCTTTGCAAAAACGAACACCTTGCTATCACATTTCAGACGTTGACTTTCACATAAAATTTAATCAGAATATTCATGAATTCTAGAAGTTGTGGAAGGATTAAGAAGGTAGAAGGTTCCTCTCGAAATAAAATTGATTCATTTTGAATCAGAGTTCGAAGTAATAAGTTCAGTGTCTAATATATACAGGTCTCAGTATTTTCGAAGATGGATCTGTCAGATTTATCAAATTCAGTTTGCTCAATTTTATGATCACTAGAATTTGAAAAATTGTAATTAATGAAGACGCGCAAGAAAAGTGACGCATGTCAAAACATGCCATTTTCGCAGGCGAACGGTTTTCGCACACTATGAGCCGCTTATTTCGCGCCCAAAGACAAATTATTTTACTATACTACATAAATAATTCGTGAACTGTCTTTACGAATTTTTTACTGGTAAAAATATACCATTATCACATATTTATTCACTTCAATAAAAATGACACCTTTTTTAGATGATTCATGTTTTTGAACGTCGACTTTATATCCTTTCATAAACTCGTATGAAGGATTTCAGGTAATAACAAAATAAAGAATACCAACCGCAGCAAGCCACCAGCTATTCGTAAATATAAATATAATATCTATATTTTTGTCAAAGTATGGCTTGTGTATTTATGAAACGTATGGGGTAATAACAAATTTAAACACACTTCAATTAAAATCAAGATAATGTCAATAAGAGGGGAAGGGAGATAGGACAAGGAAGAGGAAGGAAAGATAGCAGTTGGTCCGTGACCCGTTTTCAGGGTACCTCTCCGGCATTAGTCAGGTGTTGATTGTAGAAACTGCGGATAACTACAGATCAGAGAAGCTGGCAGCTAGAGTTCTCCTCCAGTCAGCAGCTGAATTCGACCTAGCTATCTAATTATTGAAGAAAAGACTGCCTCCACCAAATACTCAAATCCTAGGACCTCGTTGTCAGAGGAACTGCAATGACAACTGCAGAGGAACTGGAATGACAGTTGAGCCCTAAGTTGGAGAGTGTCACAAATAAATATATTAACATTTGCGAATAGTAGGAGTCTGGCTAATCTTGCTGTTGCCCTACCCCCATCACATCATTTTCATCGAATTCACCTACGACTCCTGCCCGAACGGCCTCCGTCCTCTTAGACAGACGCAGCGTCCACTGTCCCGCCGCGGTCTTCCCGCCCCGCCCCATCTCGCCCTGCCCTACTCTGCCCCGCCTTCCCGCGCGAGAACAAAGCCCGCGGCGCCACAGTGGCAGTCACTGCGCGTACGCGCCGCTCGCATTCTTCGTCCCTCCCCTCCCCTCCCCCTCACTCTCCCTTCCCCACCCCCAGCCACCCTGCCACGCCCCCTCCGGGCGCCCCCGCGGCGGCCGAACAATACCGCCGGAAGCCGCAGTCGTCGCGATCGCCGGCGCCGCCGCCGACGCCTGCCGCCAGACAAAACGCTGTTATGCGGAGCAGCCGAACGGAACAAATAGTCGCAATTGGTCGGTCGGGCGCCGCCGCGGAGCGGTGGGAGGGGGAGGGAAAGAAGGGGAGGGGAAGGCGTGGCGGAGCGGGACATGTCGTGGAAAAGGGTTCTGTGTACAGAGTCGTGGTGTACGGGTTTTTGGGGTCGGGATTGGGGGATGTGACGTACCTAGGGGAGAGGTGGTGGGGAGATTCTTGATGAATCTAGTATATTGTAGATTGGTTTTCTAGGAAAGCGGATATGGCGGGAAAGGAAATGAGCGAATGGCGATAAGAATGACAAGGACGGACATAGAGGGTGCTTTAGGGCCCATGCACATGAGTGTTGAGTTGACGCGCGGTAAGTAACGCGCGTCGCAGAATAACACACTATCTTATGAGAAACGACACACGAGCACTTGGACCGTTCACCATAAGATACAGTGTTAATCCACGACGCGCGTTACTTATCGCGAGTCAAACGCGCGCCAACGCTCGTATGACACAGGTCTTAGATGGCGTTGAAGATGAGTGACGTAGATGAGGAACGTAGAGGGGACGTAGATAGACACAGAGAGGTGTGGCAAGGGGGCTGACATGGTGAGGAGCGACATGCACAGTACCATGGCAGGGACACGAAGGAAGATGGCGAGAAGAGGCTTAACCAAAAGGGAATATCTAGCGCGGAGAAAGCATGGCGGGTATGCCACAGGAAAATGTCTACAATAGACATAGTAAAGAATGTAATTTGAAGACAATGGATGGGGATGGAAATGGATGGGATTGCCATGCCAAGGGGGCACATGGAAGTGAGCCATAACGGGGAGGGACAATAATTAGATAGCTAGGTCGAAATTCAGCTGCTGACTGGAGGAGAACTCTAGCTGCCAGCTCCTCCGATCTGTAGTTATCCGCAGTTTCTACAATCAACACCAGGCTAATGCCGGAGTAGTACCCTAAAAACGGGCCACGGACTGACTGCTATTTTTCCTTCCTCTTCCTTGTCCTATCTCCCTCCCCCACTTATTGACATTATCTTGATTTTAATTGAAGTTTGTTTAAATTTGTTACTGCCCCATGCGCTTCATAAATACACAAGCCATACTTTGCGAAAAATATACATATTTACATTTACGAATAGCAGGTGGCTTGCTGCGGTTGGTGTTCTTTATTTTGTTATTACCCGAAATCCTTCATACGAGTTTATGGAAGGATATAACGTCCACGTTCAAAAACATGAATCATCTAAAAAACTGTCTTGAAACGTATGCAATGCGCTACCTTAGAGTCAGACTGACGTAACTACAATTTTTGCCATTCTTATTTACAACCATTACCAGAATCATAACTTATTTCTGCATCTTCGGAGCAAACAAAGATCACTAGATATATTAGCATAGAAGTCAGAGCTTGAGGTGTCTACAAAATTAAATATCTCATTAGAGTGAAAGGAATGTGAAAGGATGTGCTATTTTTCTGTCTGCAAACATTTCGTGTGTGTAGTTACGTCAGTCTGACCCTAAGGTAGCGAACGAAGTTCTATTACGAAGGTGTGTGGAGAGATGGAATCAGACTTCACAGGAGGACTATTGGCGAGACGGAGTGTGACGGAATGTGATGATGAGGAGAAGCGAGGGAGGATGGCTGGTCAGGAGGGGTGCGAGTGGCGTAGTGGTTGGTACGTGGTGTGAAGCTAGGAAAACGTCGTCAACATTACTTCCTAGCGCAATTGAAGACACATATGAGATGCTTGTAATACAATACTAGTAAATCTTTGAAAATGGAAAAGCGAGTAATTTCTGATTGAGAAGAGATTTTGCTTACATACTTTGCGAATGGGGTAAATACAGTTTTTAACATTAAATGCAATTTTTTTTAATATGTTTAGACCAAATATGGCTTACATTTAATTTATTATAGTTAAATATTTTATGTTGATCTACTAGTCACCTAGTGTCTAAGAGATCAACATAAGTAGTCAAACCAATTTACTTAGTGGCGTACCAAATAACACATACTTATTGTTCAAGAAATGTTGCATATGAAAGACAATTCTGTTAATTAACATTACAACAGTCAAGAATAGATGGAATAACAATCACCAATTCATGTAATTGTACTGCAAATATTAATATCTCTAAATAGTAGTAGTGATTATGTATTTGTTCAGAAATGTTTCATGTTGATATTCTACGTAATACAGGTGTGCAATTTTTTGTGCCCGTAGTTAATTACACTATTTTTACTCTTTCCCGAATTCTGATTGGTAGATGAGTTTTAATTGCGCGCGTGCAATTAATATATTGATAATCAAGGATTTTTTGCGAAATTAACTTGTATATACTTAATACAATTTCTTATTATCCGTTAATTTTACCGGTAATTTATATGCGTGTTTTCGCTGTGTGTTCCACTTATTAATAAGTTTGAGATCGTCAATCAATTTTATTCTGAGACGGGCGTGGGAACTGACTTGGAATGGGACACGTAGCAGCGAGTCGGAGTGATGATGGGGGGGGGTCGAGAGAGGGGGTGATGAAAAGGGCGAAGGAAGGAACGTGACCATGTTGTTGTGATGCCCACCGGGACGAGGGGGAGAGAAGTCGAGGAATGTGCGACGCTGTGTGTGTGTGTGTGTGTGTGAGTACTGTGTGCGCGCGCGTGCGTGAGGGGTCAAGGTGATAAGTGTGTGATTGCAATGGGACTCTGGGATTGAAGAACATTAAAGAGTGTGTTTGGGTGGGGATATGTCTGTGACAACAAGGAGAGGTATTGAAGTAAGGGAAGCAAAAGGTGAAGTAATTGGATGCTCTAAGCGTGAGATTTGTACGGAAACATGAATTAATGGTTATGTGAATACAGGCAGAGATAAACGTACTTATTAATTGTATTTGAAGAGACAGTAGTTTAATAGAAAAATATGAATGATACATTAAAAAAGAACAAAAGCATGGGAAAATGAGCTGAAGAAAATATAGATTAAAACAGAATACAATGAATAGTCATAAATAAATTATTTAGTTCGTTCAATATTGATTGACACTTTCACTATAACTTCTGAAAAGTACCAGTTTGAAATGTGATTCGATGTATGCGTGAATATCGACTATAGATCTGTATACAGCCACTAGGTGGCACTGCTGCTTCCCGTAGGTAGCTAATTACAGTAGCAGTTGTTCTGACTAGCCAGTAAGATTGTGGACATCGATAAGACAACATTGAAGCAGACAAATGGGCAAATTATACACGTACTTATTACATTATTATTAACTGATAATTATTACATATATTTTTACAAATATTACTTATTACATTATTATTTACTGATAATAAAGATCATATACGATTCACTGAATGATACTGAAACAAAAATAAACGGCTTGAATTAGAATCTTGACTCGAATAATAATTTGGGAGGTTGAAGAGTGCACATTTGCTCTATAGATTTTTTAAAACTATTTTGGGTTTAGAAGTGCTTCAACTACTCATGGCGTTGAGGACCATCAGAGATGATCTAATGAGTGTGTTATAGTGATAACAAAGATGAGGTGAATAATAATAAAAATGCAGAGATGTGAAATAATAGGTAGAGGAAACTGGAGAATCCCAAAAACTTGAATGCTTGCTTTGACAACCAAAAATTTCACATGAATTGACCGGGTATGGAATCCAAGCACTAGCAGTGGAAGGCGCATCACGTCACTGGTAGTGGTGTAGAAATGTAGAGTAGAAATGCTTGGATGCTCTTGCACAAACTCGGGCTGGAGAGCAGAAAGTGCAAAGCCTTGCTAAAGACCCTCAGAAGACGGCGAATGAAGTGCTTCAAAGCGAGATGAGATGGGTGGGACATGAGAGGGCCCGGGTAGGATTTCGGCACGTAAGTGAGCAACGAAAATATGTGGAGTGCCAGGTCGTGTTGGGAGGACGTGAAACTACGCGAAGTGTGTCAAGGCGCCACTATAAATGAGGCACATGGAATACGCGAGATGACCATACAGTGGCGTAGCGCAATGGAGACGGCAGGCGTGGCCCGCCCTGGGTGGAGATTTTAGGGAGCGGCAAAATTTCATAATAAATAATAATAATAATAATAATAATAATAATAATAATAATAATAATAATATCTTGTCACAATTTGAACCATTTCATTTATTCTTTGGTCACACCTACGATTCGGACCGATTGAAACGAGCACGGAATCTTTCATTACTTATTCTATGATGAATTCTTTAAATAAGTGCATAATAATGACCTCTTGCTCATTGTAGTGACTGACAACACTGTCCGTACTCCTCATATTTATTTTGTGCTAGGATTTTTTATGAGTAATATTCAGAGAGAATGACTTCTATGATATAAAGAATAGTGTTCAATATTATATAATAACTCCTGCAAATTAGATTACAGCACGGATAAGTTCCTTCAGACAAGTCCGTGAATAATGCTTTGACAATTCAAAGAAAGTTTCAATGACTGATAGTCAGTCGTTAAACATTTCTTTATGTTCTCTGGCAATCCAGTTCTTTCACGTTGGTAATCTGTACACTGTATTAATATATGGAAAGTGGAGATTGTAGTTCCAGATTTAGGGCATCTATTCTTAAATTACTGAACCTTGATGTAAAATTTTATCGTTCGTGTAGGTATACATTCGAGTATTATACAATTTTTACTTAGGTTTTTTATTTATGTAATAGTATTTTTGACTATCCGCAACGTTGTTCAAGATTGTATATTTTAGTCTCTTAAACCGAAACACCTAAAAAAGGACGTGGTGGTGGTGGAAGGAAGTGGCGAAATTTTCCTCCACCCCGGGTGGCTGACACCCACGCTCCGCCACTGCTACCTAAGTTTCATCGGTAGGAATTTTGTAACGATATTAATCCAAGTTTTCAAAACTTAGGACTCAGCTTCATACTCAATTTCTCAAATGAAATGGAAATACGGAAATATTTTGCAGTATTATACATTTAATAAAAATTATGATTGTCTACTTAATGCTTCTTGAAAATACGGTGAAATGATATAATTTTATTTTTACAGAATATTTTTTAAAGCATAATTGGTGATTTCCCTCAAATAACTTGTAAACTAACTAGTAATGCTACAACATTACATACTTCCACGCATTATTTCTAACTTTCGCAATTTTTAAAAGTTCAGAGAGTTCAACAAAATGGAACCTGTGTCATTTTGAAGAATCCTTTGCTCAAACGCGAAAAAATATAAACAAAAAATTTGGAGCCTTTTTTGAGGAAATCAAATTTTTACATATTGAATTAACTTCAAACAGAATTTACGCAAAACTACTCGTTTTTAAACAATTGTACATGACCATTTATAAAGAGCTGATTTTTTAACACAGGAAAACATCTCTATCATTGGTTTTGTAAGAAAACACAAAAATAATTTTGAACGTTTGCAATTTTACCAAAAATGAGACATGCACCATTCGCTTAAGCGTTCTTTTCGCTATCCGTGGACAACGTTTATTCCAAAATTTTGCAGCCAGTTTTGAAAAAAAAATACAAAATGTTGAGACTTCATGTCAAATAGACGCCCAAAATCAAATATCTGTTTCAAACTCGCAGGGCCTCGAATTGGTTCATATCAATCCGGAATTACCAATTTTGAAGAAATTCGTGTGAAAAGGTTTTAGCTTTGAAAACAGACGGACAGCCGGGGACGTTCATTATATATTGGAAGGCATCAACTGCTACTGATTATCCCATTAACCTATCAAACATCACATTTTCAATTTATCACAACAGATTTCACTTTCATTAAATTTAAAAAGCACCTATTAAATTCGAAAAGCGCCCATAAGGCGCATAATTCATTATCACTATTAAGGGAGTCAATCCTGTTTGCAGTGCACTATCCGAAGTCTCACATAAAAATTTCAATCTTCAAACACCGACAATATCAAGAGCACACGAGGAAAATCAAAGCTCCCGAAGTCTTAGAAGAGAGCTAGTAGATTAATGAACAAAAGGCAAAAGACAAAGCACTTGGAGAGCAAAGAAAAACTGGCTGAACGGGCGAGGGCGGATACGGCAACGGCAGCGCCGTTAGTGGGCTCCGGGCGAGCAAGACCTTGGTATCGACCGCTCGGAGCCGCCTCCTATTAAGATATTTGTTCTCGCGTCCCGCAGGAAGCAGGCGATCTTCCCGGGCCCCGCCCGCGATTAATCGGAGCGCCTCTCGCTGCTGCCGCCACTGCTTCTCTCTTCTCGCCCGGCCCCGCCCTCCCCGCCGCTGCTCCGCCGCCAAAACCCTTGCTCCGTCGGCGCCACACCACTGCGTCGCCTTGCACAGCCCCGCCCCGCTGCTGCTACGCCGCCACCCCGCCGTCGCCCGTCCGCCGCCGCCCCCGCCGCCGCCACCCTGCTGCCTCCCCGCCGCCGCTCCACCGCCACCCCGCCACTACCCCACCCCGCCCTGTCTCGTCCTTCGCCCCGCTTCCCCGCCCGCCCTGCCTCCCCGTAGCACCGCCTTACCACTCTGCTCCCGCTGTTCTGTCCCGCCCCGCACAGCCGGCCAGTCCTGCCCTACCGTCCCGTCATGCCTCGCCGTCCCGTCTTGCCCCGCCGCCCCTTCTTGCCCCGCCGTCCCGTCTTGCCCCGCCGTCCCGTCTTGCCCCGCCGTCCCGTCTTGCCCCGCCGCCCCGTCTTGCCCCGCCGTCCCGTCTTGCCCCGCCGTCCCGTCTTGCCCCTCCGTCCCGTCTTGCCCCGCCGTCTCGTCTTGCCCCGCCGTCCCGTCTTGCCCCGCCGTCCCGTCTTGCCCCGCCGCCCCTTCTTGCCCCGCCGCCCCGCCTTTCCCCCGCCGCCCCGTCTTGCCCCGCCGTCCCGTCTTACCCGCCGTCTCGTCTTGCCCCGCCGTCCCGTCTTGCCCCGCCGTCCCGTCTTGCCCCGCCACGCCGCCCCCGCCTCTCTGCCACACTCCTCTCAGCCCCGCCGCGCCACCGGCGGATGATTCAACGGCGATAATTCACACTACACTGTGTCACTATTACGTAAGGTTAAATAACCCGCATATAAAACTTTGATATTATTCTCGACAGAATCAAAGACTGAGCTACTGCTGTTGAGAAGGAGATGCGACTGCGCTAGATCGCGGCTGATCTAATGGGCGGCCCGTTTGGCGTGCCTTGGCCCAGCGGTCACCGATGTGGCCCGCCAGGAAGCAGGAGAGAGATCGAGCGCGATCGGCTCAGTCTACTGAAAGCGAGTGGCACGCGAGTCACTGCAGTGCGAAACCGGGACTAGGCTATGCACTCCTACTCTAGCATTTGAGGAGCCCCAAGCTAGATCACATCCTTTCCCCCAAAACGACGAACACTAGGAATAGCAAATAGCGGAGAAGGTGGTTGTGGTGTTCGTAGAGCAACGGAATTGTGGGACATTGATTTCAATGCCGGATGCTGAGATCGAATTCAAAATAAGTTATTAAACTACCGTCGTTCCCGTAAACGCGGATTTTGCTTCTGCTTTCCAGTTTCCTGTTTACCTAACATTTGATGTCTGAACCAGATATGTGGAATGAATTCCATGAACACATTAATTACATTAGTATATTCTACACTACATCCATTCAAGAAACTAGAAATATTTTATATGTAAAAGATTAACCGCTAATTCTTGCAAAACCGTAATCTCTTCGTCCGACACTAACTTCTCTAACATTGCCAACGCCACCACCACCTCCAGAGCCTTCAAAACTCCTCAATCGCCTCCAACATAACCAACGAATTTACTCACGTCTCCGACGCCGCCAACTCCATCAAGACCGTCAACACTGTCAGTATCTGGATCGCCACTAATGTCCGTGATAGCTCTCGTCACCACCATCCCTAACGCAGTCGCCAATGTCCCTGCCTGGCATCTCATACTCATCTTTGCGTTTTTTTCATATTTATTTATTGAATATTGGATAATTGGACATAGTTCAGTGTCGTAGTACTTTTTCTTGTGTTGAGATGGTTTACATTAGAGCTTATTATATTAAATTTATATTACATTTAACTGCATTACTCATAGAGTACGAAACCCCAAAATTCCCTACTATAAACAATTAATGGAATAAAATTCTAGAAGGCTTCAAAATGAAATCTGTTTTTAATTCTCGTTGTCAAGTCATTTAATGAGGCTAGGTTCCAGTGCACTGCTTGGTTTACTGTACTTAGGTTAGAGTAAAAATTATTAGAGAAGACAGCGGTACGTTTGATGTCCTCGTCGCGTCACCACCCCCACTGCCTCGAGCACGGCCTCCGCCCTCGCCCGTGCGTCTCCTCTCCGCCGCTCAGGCATTGGACACGCCCCCCGTGGAGTGGAGGTGGGATCCTCTCGCCTGTCTGCTCTCCGCACGAACGTCTTCCCCTGGCACGCGACTTGTCACAACCCGCTCGCTGTATTAGCAGACACTTGACACAAAGCAGCCAAAGGGGAAGGTTAAGAACGCAACAGGTTTGGTGGTTTCCCTGAGGACGAGATATTGCATG
This sequence comes from Acheta domesticus, assembly GCA_031308135.1. NCBI lineage: Eukaryota > Metazoa > Arthropoda > Insecta > Orthoptera > Gryllidae > Acheta > Acheta domesticus. The sequence continues at coordinate 179,155,979 of JAHLJT010004567.1, forward strand.
TTGGTATACGGAAATTACGGTAAAATTTTATCTTTCAAGAATAATAATTTTTCGAGAATATACATTTTGTAAAACAAGTGATGGAGTGTTGAGAAATGTAAGGACGATTTTATCTCTATTGTGATCCTTTCAAATTCTCAAGTTGAAATATTTAAGTCATTTTGGAGTTTTATCAAATATATCTAAATTATTAAAAATGCATGAATGTATTAGTTTTATAAGATTGGATGAACGATGAACCAATCAGAATATTAATAGAAAAATTTTCATTTATATTTCACGTAAGGGAGCGGTTTTGATTAATGCGTCAGTTTTAAAGGTTTTCAAAGTAAGAATATATTTGAGGTACTCTCACTGATTACGAAAAAATATGCCCTTTTCAATCATTTCGTGACGCGTATGATCCTCTTGAATTCTGCAGCGCATTGAATTCTAAACCCAATGGAAACTTCGCAAAGTCACCCTTCCAATATCCTTATCCATTTGACGTTTCATCCGATTTTCCGGTTCATTTCCTAATTTACTGCCACGCCCCGACTCGGAATAGATACCTGCTTGAGCAGGACTTCCCGTCATTACTACATTCGCGGAATAAAAGGAAGAATTCTGACGGTTGTGCAGAGGCGTTTCGGCCGGTTGGGCGAACGGCTGCGACCGGGGCGTGGCTCAGGGCTTCAACTGATGTCGCTGCAGTGAATACCGCCGGGAGTTTGTAGGTTCGAGTTCAGGAAGTGGCAGAATTTTCGACACTAGTTTGTCAGCTGGGTCAAATTCAATCGCTGTCTGGAGGAGAATTTTAGCGACCGGCTCCTCTGATCGCAGTTCCCAACGAACGGGCCACAGACCGCGAGCGATCTTTCCTTCCTTTAACTAGTCCTGGCCTTAGCTCTTGCTTACACTCACGTGTACTACATTATCACCCTTGTCGGAAGACCAGTTAGTAGTTTAGAGCTTGTTCCGAAAGGAAGTTGTCCCACTGGTGGGAAACAACTGGTTGGGAAAAACCCCGTCATCAGCGGCGGATCAGCGTCATCAGCGGTGATCTTCATCCAGCGGATGAAGATCACCGCCATTTCCCGCGATCAAACATGCCCTACATTTACGGGACTAATGACATTAGTAGTTGACGCGCCCGGAATCACTAATCAACCAACCAACGAGCGAAAGTCGATTCCACTCGCCGTGCGGGAATTTTCTCACCGCGGGGCGGCGGGTCGCGGGGTCGCGACGCGCCCAGCGGCAACGTCAGCAACGTCGAAATGACCGCCGCCATCGCCCGCCGCCGACTCAATCACGCGGGTGGGCCCTGCGGCGGCCTGATAACGCGAACAAGATTAATGGTGACGCGCCCGCGCCGGCGGCGGCGGTGGCGGTGGCGGCGGCGCAGGCGGAGGAGGAGGCGGCGGCACGGCGCCGGCGGCGGAGGAGGAGCCTGCCTCTGCGCCCGGCCGCGGGAAGCGCTCCTGTCACGCGGGCTCTGGCGCAGTATCGGCATCCGGGGGCGGCGGAGGTATCTGGAAGAGTGGGGGTTGTGGGGCGGGGTGGCGAGGAGAGACGGGGTTGACGGGGGAGGCAGGAGTGTGCTTGGCGGGGAAGCGGGAGATGGGATACCGGAGGGGGAGAGAAGGGACGGCAAGATGGTGACGGCGGGGTAGACGGGGGATGGGGTGAGGGGCGGAGCCTGGATTTTGGGTGGTAGTGATGTGGATGATGGGAGTGCGGCAGAAGTGGTGGAAGGGCCGATGGAGTGGCGAAAGGGAGAGGTGAGGGGTGCGACAGGGGTGGCGGAATATGCCGGGGAGGCGAAGTAATGGGCGAAGCGGAGGTGGTGGTGAGAGGAGTGGCAGCAAGGGTTGGCGAGGCGGAGACGGCGAGCTTGGTAAGGCGGCGGTCCATCAGGCGGCAGGGGGCTAGTGGCGGGCACGAGGGCGGTGTTTTTGGTGACGCAGGAGTGGGTAGCGGAGGTCCCGAGAGAAGGCGACAAAAATAGTGGAAGGGGTGGGGGCGGTCGTGTAGCGCGGGAGGTGGAGATGTGAGATGCGGGGGTGGCGAAAGAGGCCGGGGAGGCAAAGTGTTGGGCGAAACGGAGGGGTGAAGGGGTTGCGACAGGGGCGGCGGAACGTGAGGGGCGGCGGCGGCGGTTTAGGTGGTGGTGATGATGTGAGTGGCGAGGGGGGGGTGAGCGCGGGCGGCAGGGATGGCGAAAGGGGCTTTGGAGGCGGTCGTGTGAGGCGAGGGGTGCGACAGGGCTGATGGAAGAGGCTAGAGGCGGAGAGTTGACATTGGGGGGCGGAAGGTGCGTGGGAGGCGGACGTGTTAGGTGAGGGGTGCGGTAAGGGGACGGAAGAGGCGGAAGGGGAGTGGAAGGCGGGGGTGTGAGAGGCGAGGGGTGCAACGGGTGTGACGGAAGAGGCTGGAAGGACGGAGGGGAGAGGCGAGGGCGGCGGGAACCGCGGCGCTCTGTCTCCCGTGTGGCAGCTGTCAAAGCCCCGCGCCGCCTTCCCGCGCGCGCCTTATCGCCCGCCCCATAATCTTGCAGGTGAGGGGCCTCGCCTCCGCAGCGCTACCTCGCGGGCGCTGGAGACGCGCAGGCACTGGAAAGAAGTTCTAAGACGACGTTTTATGCTGAAGAGAATTAAGCGTTTGCTGTTGCATGTTTTCGTTTCTTCATAATGCATCTCTGTTTGGTAATTCTATTAATACCATTGACCATGACGCAGATTTGTGACAATAAACTTATTAACTTCAATAAAGAATACATGCCATCTGTAAAGTGTTCGAAAAAATGTCAGATTTTGTGTGTACTGATAAATTGTAACAAATATTATAGTTGAACTGTCGAGTTTCTTAAAATGAGCAAATTATTTCAATGAATAAATGAACATTCGATAGTGAAAAAAGATAAACTACTTCATTTTCAATTCTACTTCTACTTCGTTAACTGGTATGTTAAGATCCATTTTAATATTTTTTTCTTTCACTTCTTTTTACTTAGCGATTCTGCATTATGTGTGTATTAACGATGCCAAAGAATTCTATCGACACTCTCACTTAGAAAAATGTATCCTATGTTTTAATCGCAAGAGAAGAAAATATTTAGAAATACGGAAAATTCAATTCACTTTTGAACAAAATAGTTTATATTCAATTAAATAATTTAATTGACTCCCTTTTATTCCCCCTTCACATTTCACATACTTATTCCAAGAATTTCTGCACGTTTTTCTCCCCCTGGTACCGGAGAAAGAGCTCATTAAATAACTTCTACTCAATTCTCAACTCTGATGGATTGACAAATTCAATATCACTTGAGCTCTGTTCGAGAACTTAAAGCCCTACACCATGGAGACCTATTCACAATCATTGTGTACTCCTCTCCGATCCATTCCTCTATTTCGGTCGAGGGACAGTAAAGAGTTTACAGTCGTGGGATTCTCAGGCCTATAGCCTTCTGGAAACCTGTGTTCATTCACCGACGGTCCCTCCTGCCAACCTTTCATCGGTCGAGGGACCATCAAAAAACCACATCTATCCGAATCGGAAAGTTTCAGACTAGAGTCCTTTTCAAACCTCAGTCCTATTACCTTCGAAAAAATCAAACTCTTATAGTGACTCTTCTGGAAACCTATTCCCAGCCACTATGCACAGACTCATCCGGATCTTCCATCTTGGTCGAGGGATCAACAAGAAATCACAGCCGTTCAAATCTGGAAATTTTAGACCAGTAGCCTTTAGAAAACCTCAGACCTATAGCTATAGGAGTTTGCTTTTTCGAAGGCTATAAAAGTTTCTGCTCATATCAAATGTGCTCCCATCGAAAGCTACAGATGTTTGCTTTTTTCGAAGGCTAGTGGCCATCTAGAAATGGCATCTGGCCTTCTAGAATCACAACCGTTGAAATTTGGAAGTTTCAGACCAGGAGCCTTTTCAAAACCTCAGATCTAAAGCTATAGAGTTTGCTTTTTTCGAAGGTTATAGAAGTTTCTGCTTCTATCGAATGTGCTCCTATCGTAGGCTACAGAGTTTGCTTTTTCCGAAGGCCAGTGGCCTTCCTAAAACCTATTACAAACCCACTGTGGCACAGTCTCGCCGAATCTTCCATATTGATCGAGAGACAAGCGACAAATCACTATCGTTCAAATCAGGAACTTTTAGATCAGTTTCCTTTTGTAAATCTCAGACCGGTAACTATAGGAATTTGGTTTTTTCGAAGACTGTAGGAGTTTATGCTCCTATCGAAGGCTACAGAAGTTCACTTTTTCGAAGGCCACTGGCCATCTAGAAACCTATCCCAACCACTGTGCACAGCCTCTCCGTCCTCTCTTGGCGGCGGAGGGACATTTTGTATCGATCGCGGCGCAGCGGGAGAGTGTAGGCGCGCGCAGCGCGAAAGCCTTGCTGTTTACCGAGAGCGAAATTAACAGAGGGGCTGACGCTGATCGGAACGGCCTTACACGCGCTTCCAGCAAAGAGTAAGGGGAAGGGGATATGAAGGACGGGCGACGATGAACGTGACGAGATCGCTTCTTATTTCCTCGACTCGTTCTTCGCGCAGTGAATAGCGCCGCCGCCTGCGACTTCCAGAAGGCGAAACGTTTTCCTCCAGGCCGTATTTATTTTCGAAATCCCACCGAAGAGTTAGTTAGTTCCGCTCTCCTGGGAGCGGTTCTTTCGAGGCGAATAAATACTTCTGTTTACGTGCGCGCTCCGGATCGCGTGAGTATTATCCGCGTAATGGAGTAAGAGACACACACGAAACAAACTCGGGAAGTTAACAGAACCCTCGCAAGGGGGCTATTGGCGTCTAGCTCCACTTTCGCTTTCTCGTTTTCCGTGCTCCTACGCGTTACCCGACAACTGGATTCGGCGCTGGGTTCGGGGCCGTCCTAACTTTGAACATTCCCATATCCTTACCATCTCCGACGTCTGGGCCTTATCTTAATCTCTGTTCTGGCGTCTGCACCGCGCCGCCTCCGCCGCCGCATCCATATCCACCCGGCAGTAGCGAGTCGACCTATGCGATAAGGGCAATAACACGTGCAGCCTTCGCGCAGTTTGGGTGACGCGGCACGAACCCGTGATCTAATGAGCTCAGAACCCGGGCTTCATTGTAGGCTCCCGATCACTGCTCTGAAAGAAGTATACTTAACCCTGCGCACATTGCGTTAGTAACAATTATTCGAGCACACGCGTTGATCTCTCAGATGCATTATTTGAATTTAGTTATATTGCTTCACGAGCTTCCTTTTGGTGTTTCAGACACAAGACACATTAAACACATTTGCTAACGTCCAAAATT
>JAHLJT010004567.1:179162277-179187743 GCA_031308135.1 Acheta domesticus
GACTCGGCAACGTGCAGAACGCTTCAACTTGCATACTTACTTCCGTCAAAAAGTTGGCAAAAAATAATGAAAGGAATAAACACTTACACGTAATATGTAAGTATACACAAAACCTTACATGTGATATAACTTTTCTATTGCACGTCAGATCAATATTCGTAAGACGTACGAAACTTTAATTGTGAACTTGCAGTAATACTCTCCTCCTGAAAACTCTTCTGAGAACATTATGACGGATGGTGAAAAACTAAATCTGTGAGAAAGTTTTAAAAATATTTTATTTTATTTTATAGTTTGAAAGTGATGTGTAAATTGTACTCTGTGATTCGTACTAACAATGCTGAAATCTTTTCGAAAGAATTATGCAAAAGCATCTATTAGTAAATAACACTCTTGTAAATTTGGCCTGATTGTTTAACTTACGAAATTAAACAAAACACGAATAATCCCGAAAGTCATATCACAATTTGACTATTCTTAATTGCCTCTCATACAAACGGCATTGCCTCCAAATTCTTGTATTTTCCTTACTAAAAAATGTCAGAAGACGGCGACGAGCATTGTTTCTTGGAGCAACAATAAAAATATGACACTTAACTTTTATAATATTGTACTTGCAAGCATTATTTACGTTCACACTTTTTGCTTCACCACAAAAACGAAATTAAAAACGAATAATATAGAGTCAGGTGTTTTGGAGCATCCGGATTTTGTGATATTTCTTGGGGAATTTCCATGACTATGGAGGTATTTTGGGCTTCGCGGCTAGCTCTTGGTCAGCGTGCTCGCTTTCCACTACGCGGCCTCGGATTCCCGGTCGAGCAAGACTATAGTTTTCTTGCAATGTACCAGTTTATGTTGCTGTGTGGCGATTCACTTCTCAGCTTGAGAAGACCGGAATACGGCTTGGGGATGTCTACGTGCTAACCACACGTACCCCCTTAAACCATGGCCGCGAGGCAGGGACGTCGCCCGTAGGCCTGAGCCCGTTCACGGGCTGTCGCGCCAAGTACACGATATACATGGAGGTACTTACACACGACAAGGGAGTATTAGGAAATGGCTTGAAGATGGGTGAGGGAACACTCATGTTCTGCGTTCTGAAAGAAATCAGGGGGACTACCGAATCACAAATCGGAGCCATCGACAGGCGAATTCTGTCCTGCAGGGATCCAAAACGCGCATCAAGCAGACACCCGCCCAGCTCCGAACCCGAGGTATCCCAGCCAACGGCAAAGCTGATAGATACATTGCCATAAGACATGCAAGCACAGGAGATGGTGAGATAACTGGTTAAAAGGAATATAATGATGGAAATGTTTCAATGACGGTCTAGAAAAGTTGCATTATTCTAGCGACACAACTTTTAGGCCGTAGAAGACAAGTTCGTAGTCTCTTGTCATTTCTTCGTTTTTGCACACTGTTAGCCATCACTAAAATGTCATATCTGAGAATTCGAATGGGCTAGACAGATGGCCACAGAGTACAGCGGCAGAGGTTGCCTGCGACCCAAATCAACTTTTTTCACGATACTATAAGATTGCTCTGACTCTATATACATTTACCTTTTAACCACTTTCACGAACTTAAATGAAAATCCTACTAAGAATGTAACACGTCTCGCGTGAAATGTCAACGATACCAACACAAAACGTGTACTACAGACGTATTTTATTCCAGATATAATTTATCCCAAATATTTACAATGTCACACACGTTGTCTTGTTGAAAATCCACATTATATTTAAATACGTAGAGAATGCCCTCAGATGGCTCATTGGTAACGCGCTCGCTTTTACGACGTGACCCTGGGTTCGATTCCCGGTCGGGCAAGATTATAGTTTGCGCTTCCTTCCAATGTCACAAATTTGTTGCTGTGTGACGATGACGAAGCTCACTTCTCAGGTTAAGAAGACCAATACGGCGTAGAGATGTCTATGAGCTAACCCATCTTTTAAACCCATGGCCGGGACGTCGCTGGTCGGCGCAGGCTTCGTCAGAGGCTACTGCGCCGTAGTGCATACATGCATAAAGAATAAACGCGCAAATAATGTTCACTACGAAGCTGGTAATATAAAATTTAAAAACTGAATTTGAATAATATGCAAATTATAAATATAAATTAATTTCATCGATATTCATTAATTTACTCCACATTTGAAGATTACTACAAATAGAGTGAATGAATGAACTGAAAGTAGTTCTCTTTGAGTAAAAAGATTGATTAGCTTCAAGTTATATTTATAGTTAATATATTAATAATAATAATAATAAAAATAGTAATAATAGTTTGGAAATCGAGATCAGCCAAATGTGGGGCGTACGTAAAAGCACAAAAGCACAAGTCGGCCAGATAGTTCTCAGAGCTCTAGGATTTCTCCAAAAAATGTTGTAAGAATTTGGCTAAACTTTCTGGTAACTCAAAAGACTGGGAAGTGCAATAAATTGCTTCATTTGGAAAAGCTTACATTTTGCCCCAAGTATTGTAGAGGCACCGATAGTCCTAGATCTACTCCTTAGGATGCTGGTTGCAACCGGGGTAGACTTTATTATCAGTCGACTCGTAACATTTCTAGTGAGGAATTAGAGGAATAATAATAATAATAATAATAATAAATAATAATAATAATAATAATAATGAATTATTCAATGTGTTTCGGCATTCTATATTTTCTTTTAAAAAATCTGTCAAGGCAACCCTCGTCGGTTAGTTTTCCTCCCTGGCGGCAGGCAGGCCGAGGGAAGTCGAGAAACCGCGAGATGTAAACTCCCTTCCGGAATTTATCTGCGGCGGCACACGCAACGCTGTGGGCGCGCGCGTCCGCGGCGGAGCGCCTCTGATGAGAGCCGACTGCGAGGAGGCGCGCCACTCCGGGGCACGCGATCCGACGGAGCCCTTCAATTGTCCGCCCCCCTCCCCTCAACCCCTCCGCCGGGGGAAAAAACAGTTGTAACGCGGCGGAGGCGCTTCTTTCACGTCGGGGGCAACTCGTTTTAAAACTGCATTACTTAACGCCTTGCGGCAGTTGTGGGAGATAGACGAGGTAACGTTTCACCGTTTTCGTTGTTTACGAGTACAATGTTTTCCGGGTGGAAAAAAAATATTTGAGATTTTTACTCGTTGTTTGACGAAGTACGCTGATTGGATAACTTTCTAGTTTAAAGCTGGTTGTTAGATCTTCACGAGGACATAAAATCAAACTCCACCAATTTTAATTCCAACAAGTTTTTGAATTTTTACGCTGACAATTAGTGTAATTTATAAACATATTTAGGAGTTCAAATACACAGCTTATAACTGACAACGGTTGGTCTGTGATACTACGTAGACTTTGATACTACGAAGGTAAGTCAAGAAGTATATGCCCATTCGTTCCAATCAATTTTTCAAACGTCACACCTAGATCATTCAAAAAAAATTTCTCGTGCACATATCACAAAATAGTTAAATAACGAATGTCAAAATGTGTATAAAAATGCACTTCAACTACAGAAAAAGATTCAAAATCATCAGTCAATTAGGAAGAGAGGAAAAATACTTATGTTAGTATGGCTTAGTATTGAACTCCCGGGTCCCCTTGATGAAGTGGCAAACGATATAGTCATGTTCAGCATATGAGAACGCAAAGATGGATTTTCGAAAAACATTCTTTTATTGAAAGGCAACACATATCCACCTTCTGCCGCCCAAATTCTTCAAAAATCTGTATTTCGAAATGTCAAAGCATCCCGAATACAATCTCGACCTCGTTACGTACGAGAATAATTATTGTCTGTTTTGTCCTCTTAAAGATGCTTGAAGAGGCCGAAGATTTGTCTCCAAGCTACAACAGAGGAAGCAGTGCATACAAGGTTTGCTGTTAATAAAAATTTCTTTTTTCTACGAGTATCGGAAATTTGGTGCACTAATGGAGTAAATATGTTAAAAATCATGGTGTCTGGTTCAAAACGGTCTGATTGTAAATTTGTTGCTGTTGTAATCAATTATAATAATTGAGAGTGCAGATATTTATTGTTTTACCCTCTTATTTTACTCCGCATGAAATGCAGCCTTATTTTAACTCCACTTCATCGCTCAAGTCGGGCACAGCTCATCAGACTTGCGGCACGTGTCCCGCGCGGCAATTCGTTCGTTGCCACGCCCCTTTCCCGCACCCTCATCCTGCCAGCCGCGCGTTTTCCTGTGTCAGCGTCGGCAAAGATGAATTGCTCGGGATTTTTGCTCGTTAGTCCCAGGCAATCCTTAGAATGGTGTGAAGGCAGAGGCGGCCTGAATGGTTTATGAGTTTACTCGATCATCAACTCCATCGTCGGCCTCCATTCCACGCAACGTCCCTTCTGCTTCTTACTTCGTTTTAATCACCCGCCCCCTCTCCCCCCTCCCCCACGCAAAGGGGCGGCGATAGCATCGAAAGGCAAACACACGCCGCCGCCGGCACGCGAGGGCCGTCTGTCTATTAAGGCGGCGCGGCGTATGTGGCGACCGCCCGCCCCGCCCGCTCCGAACAGAAGCCGACGCCGAAGGGCTGGCGTAAAGGCACAGTGAGCGAAAGCGTGGGAATCTTGGCGGGCAGTAAACCATTTACAGGACACTATTTAATATTCACAGTATTTCTTGCCTTCTTAAGAATTAGTATTACATTTTTCTTGATTTGAGGCTATATAGAGCAGTGGTGTCAAGGTTTTCTACTTGTGGCAGTGGCAAGATCCGTAGCACCGTGCCATGCCAAGAGCATCTCTGCGTAACTAGAGTCGGGAGAGGAAACTATTAGTAACCCCCGCGTTTTATAATAAGGATGGTAAGGATGTCCCTGGGGCGGGGTGACGAACTGCATGGAAGGGCGATTTCGTCGTGGCACTCGTGCCTAGGACTCCCGCTCGTGACACAGACCTTGACAACATTGATATAGAGGAAAACTATATAGAAGAGAAGAAAACATCAATCCTTGTGTAACGTGTAATATAATAAATTTTCCAGATCTGATGAAGGGCCAATAAATGGCTGAAATGGCACCAAGTAATTAACAAAAATGTAGAATTTCCTTTCACAATTGATCTAAACTCATGAAAAACCCAATACTTACTGGGTTCGCTTAGTACTACAACATGAAATCTACTAGTACCTGTGGTTGCAGGTCCAAAGCTGAATCATCGTAGACTGGAAGGCACTGGCTTTGAGTGGAGGCCGATTTTTGGGCTGTAGCTATGTGACTCGAACAATGGCAGGGAGGGATATACGTGAGTGACACGGCAAGATCGCCCACTGGCACGATGGAGCGGCGGTACGGGGGGAGAAGCACAGCTGGTATGAGAGACTTAAAATGTGGGTTTCGGGTGGGCATTGCGTTTACCTGGCAGAATGACCTTTTATCGGCAAGATCGGGAAGAAGGTTAAACTTGATAGCGGTCGACTTCTTAAAGAGGACTTTTCTTGGATGAAAACATTTAAGATTGAGGTTTTTACAAGTCATTGAACTTGCTAAACTATGCTTAAGAAAATTATACCTGAAATTCCTTTAAATTTTTCCACTCTTATCCCCTATCGTACCTTAAGATGGAGGAATCTACTCATTACACCTAGGAAACGTAATGGTATCTTCCAAGCTAATGCCCTAACATCAAGACAGACGCTTCTTCAGACTTAGATATCCGGAGCTAAGTGCCAGCTGGTACTTAAAATTATCTTAAAAGATGCAATGCTGTGTTACAGTAAGTGTTGCTGGTTTAAGACTATTTTGAAGTAAATGTCATTTAACTCAAAACTGTATTATGTGATATTCGTAATCTTACAATAAAAATTGCATTGTAGCATAGATTATAATTCCTCCAGTCACAACCACTATTTTAATGTAATTACTTATTAGTAAATTATTTTTGGTACTTTATTAGTCAAAGTGGTGGTCAGGGGTACTTAATTAGGAAAACCTAAAAGTGATGTTATAATTTCTTACATCTTTATAAAATCTATTTAGGCTATTTTAAGACCCCGCAAAAGATGACTATACTCGTCGATTCGTTATTGAGCAGATAGATGCAGCATACCTGTTAGTGCCCTGATGTTAATTTTTTGGCACGTTACCAAACAAATTTCAGAATTCTATAATTCTTTGCAAAAACGAACACCTTGCTATCACATTTCAGACGTTGACTTTCACATAAAATTTAATCAGAATATTCATGAATTCTAGAAGTTGTGGAAGGATTAAGAAGGTAGGAAGGTTCCTCTCGAAATAAAATTGATTCATTTTGAATCAGAGTTCGAAGTAATAAGTTCAGTGTCTAATATATACAGGTCTCAGTATTTTCGAAGATGGATCTGTCAGATTTATCAAATTCAGTTTGCTCAATTTTATGATCACTAGAATTGAAAAATTGTAATTAATGAAGACGCGCAAGAAAAGTGACGCATGTCAAAACATGCCATTTTCGCAGGCGAACGGTTTTCGCACACTATGAGCCGCTTATTTCGCGCCCACAAAGACAAATTATTTTACTATACTACATAAATAATTCGTGAACTGTCTTTACGAATTTTTTACTGGTAAAAATATACCATTATCACATATTATTCATTCAATAAAAATGACACCTTTTTTAGATGATTCATGTTTTTGAACGTCGACTTTATATCCTTTCATAAACTCGTATGAAGGATTTCAGGTAATAACAAAATAAAGAATACCAACCGCAGCAAGCCACCAGCTATTCGTAAATAAATATAAATATCTATATTTTTGTCAAAGTATGGCTTGTGTATTTATGAAACGTATGGGGTAATAACAAATTTAAACACACTTCAATTAAAATCAAGATAATGTCAATAAGAGGGGAAGGGAGATAGGACAAGGAAGAGGAAGAAAGATAGCAGTTGGTCCGTGACCCGTTTTCAGGGTACCTCTCCGGCATTAGTCAGGTGTTGATTGTAGAAACTGCGGATAACTACAGATCAGAGAAGCTGGCAGCTAGAGTTCTCCTCCAGTCAGCAGCTGAATTCGACCTAGCTATCTAATTATTGAAGAAAAGACTGCCTCCACCAAATACTCAAATCCTAGGACCTCGTTGTCAGAGGAACTGCAATGACAACTGCAGAGGAACTGGAATGACAGTTGAGCCCTAAGTTGGAGAGTGTCACAAATAAATATATAACATTTGCGAATAGTAGGAGTCTGGCTAATCTTGCTGTTGCCCTACCCCCATCACATCATTTTCATCGAATTCACCTACGACTCCTGCCCGAACGGCCTCCGTCCTCTTAGACAGACGCAGCGTCCACTGTCCCGCCGCGGCTTCCCCGCCCCGCCCCATCTCGCCCTGCCCTACTCTGCCCCGCCTTCCCGCGCGAGAACAAAGCCGCGGCGGCCACAGTGGCAGTCACTGCGCGTACGCGCCGCTCGCATTCTTCGTCCCTCCCCTCCCCTCCCCTCCCTCTCCCTTCCCCCACCCCCAGCCACCCTGCCACGCCCCCTCCGGGCGCCCCCGCGGCGGCCGAACAATACCGCCGGAAGCCGCAGTCGTCGCGATCGCCGGCGCCGCCGCCGACGCCGCCGCCAGACAAAACGCTGTTATGCGGAGCAGCCGAACGGAACAAATAGTCGCAATTGGTCGGTCGGGCGCCGCCGCGGAGCGGTGGGAGGGGGAGGGAAAGAAGGGGAGGGAGGCGTGGCGGAGCGGGACATGTCGTGGAAAAGGGTTCTGTGTACAGAGTCGTGGTGTACGGGTTTTTGGGGTCGGGATGGGGGATGTGACGTACCTAGGGAGAGGTGGTGGGGAGATTCTTGATGAATCTAGTATATTGTAGATTGGTTTCTAGGAAACGGATATGGCGGGAAAGGAAATGAGCGAATGGCGATAAGAATGACAAGGACGGACATAGAGGGTGCTTTAGGGCCATGCACATGGAGTGTTGAGTTGACGCGCGGTAAGTAACGCGCGTCGCAGATAACACACTATCTTATGAGAAACGACACACGAGCACTTGGACCGTTCACCATAAGATACAGTGTTAATCCACGACGCGCGTTACTATCGCGAGTCAAACGCGCGCCAACGCTCGTGACACAGGTAACAGGTCTAGATGATGTGCAGATGAGAACGGAGCTATAGATGACAGGAAAGTAGAGGGGCGAGTAGATACACAGGAGGGTGTGGCAAGGGGCGACATGTGACATGAGCGACATGCACAGTACCAGGGCACGGGACACGAAGGAAGATGGCGAGAAGAGGCTTAACCAAAAGGGAATATCTAGCGCGGAGAAACATGGCGGGTATGCCACAGGAAAATGTCTACAATAGACATAGTAAAGAATGTAATTTGAAGACAATGATGGGGAATGGAAATGGGATGGGATTGCCATGCCAAGGGGGCACATGGAAGTGAACCATAACGGGGAGGGACAATAATTAGATAGCTAGGTCAAATTCAGCTGCTGACTGGAGGAGAACTCTAGCTGCCAGCTCCTCCGATCAGTAGTTATCCGCAGTTTCTACAATCAACACCAGGCTAATGCCGGAGTAGTACCCTAAAAAGGGCCACGGACTGACTGCTATTTTTCCTTCCTCTTCCTTGTCCTATCTCCCTCCCCCACTTATTGACATTATCTTGATTTAATTGAAGTTTGTTTAAATTTTGTTACTGCCCCATGCGCCTTCATAAATACACAAGCCATACTTTGACAAAAATATAGATATTTACATTTACGAATAGCAGGTGGCTTGCTGCGGTTGGTGTTCTTTATTTTGTTATTACCCGAAATCCTTCATATGAGTTTATGGAAAGGATTATCGTCCGACGTTCAAAAACATGAATCATCTAAAAAACTGTCTTGATACGTATGCAATGCGCTACCTTAGAGTCAGACTGACGTAGCTACAATTTTGTGCCATTCTTATTTACAACCATTACCAGAATCATAAACTTATTTCTGCATCTTCGGAGCAAACAAAGATCACTAGATATATTAGCATAGAAGTCAGAGCTTGAGGGTGTCAACAAAGTTAAATATCTTATTAGAGTGAAACGAAACGTAAAAGATTGTCCTATTTGTCTGTCTGCAAACATTTCGTGTGTGTAGTTACGTCAGTCTGACCCTAAGGTAGCGACGAAGTCTATTACGAAGTTGTGTGATAGATGGAATCAGACTTCACAGGAGGACTATTGGCGAGACGGAGTGTGACGGAATGTGATGATGAGGAGAAGCGAGGAGGATGGGCTGGTCAGGAGGGGGCGAGTGGCGTAGTGGTTGGCGCGCGTGTGTGAAGCTAAGAAAACATCGTCAACATTACTTCCTAGCGCAATTGAAGACACATATGAGATGCTTGTAATACAATACTAGTAAATCTTTGAAAATGGAAAGCGAGTCATTTCTGATTCAGAAGAGATTTTGCTTACATACTTTGCGAATGGGGTAAATACAGTTTTTAACATTAAATGCAATTTTTTAAAATATGTTTACACCAAATATGGCTTACATTTAATTTATTATAGTTAAATATTTTATGTTGATCAACTAGTCACCTAGTGTCTAAGAGATCAACATAAGTAGTCAAACCAATTTACTTAGTGGCGTACCAAATAACACATACTTATTGTTCAAGAAGATGTTGCATATGAAAGACAATTCTGTTAATTAACATTACAACAGTCAAGAATAGATGGAATAACAATCACCAATTCATGTAATTGTACTGCAAATATTAATATCTCTAAATAGTAGTAGTGATTATGTATTTGTTCAGAAATGTTTCATGTTGATATTCTACGTAATACAGGTGTGCAATTTTTTGTGCCCGTAGTTAATTACACTATTTTTACTCTTTCCCGAATTCTGATTGGTAGATGAGTTTTAATTGCGCGCGTGCAATTAATATATTGATAATCAAGGATTTTTTGCGAAATTAACTTGTATATACTTAATAAAATTTCTTTATTATCCGTTAATTTTACCGGTAATTTATATTGCGTGTTTTCGCTGTGTGTTCCACTTATTAATAAGTTTGAGATCGTCAATCAATTTTATTCTGAGACGGCGTGGGAACTGACTTGGAATGGGAAACGTAGCAGCGAGTCGGAGTGACGATGGGGTAGGGTCGAGAGAGGGGGTGATGAAAAGGCGAAGGACGGAACGTGACCATGTTGTTGTGATGCCCACCGGGACGAGGGGGAGAGAAGTCGAGGAATGTGCGACGCTGTGTGTGTGTGTGTGTGTGTGAGTCTGTGTGCGCGCGCGTGCGTGAGGGGTCAAGTGATATGTGCGTGATTGCAAGGGGGACTCTGGGATTGAAGAACATTAAAGAGTGTGTTTGGGTGGGGATATGTCTGTGACAACAAGGAGAGGGTATTGAAGTAAGGGAAGCAAAAGGTGAAGTAATTGGATGCTCTAAGCGTGAGATTTGTACGGAAACATGAATTAATGGTTATGTGAATACAGGCAGAGATAAACGTACATTATTAATTGTATTTGAAGAGACAGTAGTTTATAGAAAAATATGAATAGATCACCATTAAAAAACAAAAAAAGCATGGGAATAAAATGAGCTAAAAAATAGTATAGAAAAAACAGAATACAATGAATAGTCATAACATAAAATTATTTAGTTCGTTCAATATTGATGACACTTTCACTATAACTTCTGAAAAGTACCAGTTTGAAATGTGATTCGATGTATGCGTGAATATCGACTATAGATCTGTATACAGCCACTAGGTGGCACTGCTGCTTCCCGTAGGTAGCTAATTACAGTAGCAGTTGTTCTGACTAGCCAGTAAGATTGTGGACATCGATAAGACAACATTGAAGCAGACAAATGGGCAAATTATACACGTACTTATTACATTATTATTAAACTGATAATTATTACATATATTTTTACAAAATATTACTATTACATTATTATTTACTGATAATAAAGATCATATACGATTCACTGAATGATACTGAAACAAAAATAAACGGCTTGAATTAGAATCTTGACTCGAATAATAATTTGGGAGGTTGAAGAGTGCACATTTGCTCTATAGATTTTTAAAAAACTATTTTGGGTTTAGAAGTGCTTCAACTACTCATGGCGTTGAGGACCATCAGAGATGATCTAATGAGTGTGTTATAGTGATAACAAAGATGAGGTGAATAATAATAAAAATGCAGAGATGTGAAATAATAGGTAGAGGAAACTGGAGAATCCAAAAACTTGAATGCTTGCTTTGACAACCAAAATTTCACATGAATTGACCGGGTATGGAATCCAAGCAATAGCAGTGGAAGGCGCATCACGTCACTGGTAGTGGTGTAGAAATGTAGAGTAGAAATGCTTGGATGCTCTTGCACAAACTCGGGCTGGAGAGCAGAAAGTGCAAAGCCTTGCTAAAGACCCTCAGAAGACGGCGAATGAAGTGCTTCAAAGCGAGATGAGGATGGGTGGGACATGAGAGGGCCGGGTAGGATTTCGGCACGTAAGTGAGCAACGAAAATATGTGGAGTGCCAGGTCGTGTTGGGGAGGACGTGAAACTACGCGAAGTGTGTCAAGGCGCCACTATAAATGAGGCACATGGAATACGCGAGATGACCATACAGTGGCGTAGCGCAATGGAGACGGCAGGCGCTGGCCCCGCCCTGGGTGGAGATTTTAGGGAGCGGCAAAATTTCATAATAAATAATAATAATAATAATATAATAATAATAATAATAATAATAATAATATATCTTGTCACAATTTGAACCATTTCATTTATTCTTTGGTCACACCTACGATTCGGACCGATTGAAACGAGCACGGAATCTTTCATTACTTATTCTATGATGAATTCTTTAAATAAGTGCATAATATGACCTCTTGCTCATTGTAGTGACTGGACAACACTGTCCGTACTCCTCATATTTTATTTTGTGCTAGGGATTTGTTTATGAGTAATATTAGAGAGAATGACTTCTATGATATAAAGAATAGTGTTCAATATTATATAATAACTCCTGCAAATTAGATTACAGCACGGATAAGTTCCTTCAGACAAGTCCGTGAATAATGCTTTGACAATTCAAAGAAAGTTTCAATGACTGATAGTCAGTCGTTAAACATTTCTTTATGTTCTCTGGCAATCCAGTTCTTTCACGTTGGTAATCTGTACACTGTATTAATATATGGAAAGTGGAGATTGTAGTTCCAGATTTAGGGCATCTATCTTAAATTACTGAACCTTGATGTAAAATTTTATCGTTCGTGTAGGTATACATTCGAGTACTAACAATTTTTACTTAGGTTTTTTATTTATGTAATAGTATTTTTGACTATCCGCAACGTTGTTCAAGATTGTATATTTTAGTCTCTTAAACCGAAACACCTAAAAAAGGACGTGGTGGTGGTGGAAGGAAGTGGCGAAATTTCCTCCACCCCGGGTGGCTGACACCCACGCTCCGCCACTGCTACTAAGTTTCATCGGTAGGAATTTTGTAACGATATTAATCCAAGTTTTCAAAACTTAGGACTCAGCTTCATACTCAATTTCTCAAATGAAATGGAAATACGGAAATATTTTGCAGTTATTATACATTAATAAAAATTATGATTGTCTACTAATGCTTCTTGAAAATACGGTGAAATGATATAATTTTATTTTACAGAATATTTTTAAAGCATAATGGTGATTTCCCTCAAATAACTTGTAAACTAACTAGTAATGCTACAACATTACATACTTTCCACGCATTATTTCTAACTTTCGCAATTTTTAAAGTCAGATGAGATGATCAACAACAAATGGAACCTGTGTTGATTTTGAAGAATCCTTTGCCTCAAACGCGAAAAAATATAAACAAAAAATTGGAGCCTTTTTGAGGAAATCAAATTTTACATATTGAATTAACTTCAAACAGAATTTACGCAAAACACTCGTTTTTAAACAATTGTACATGACCATTTATAAAGAGCTGATTTTTAACACAGGAAAACATCTCTATCATTGGTTTTGTAAGGAAACACACAAAAATAATTTTGAACGTTTGCAATTTACCAAAATGAGACATGCACCATTCGCTTAAGCGTTCTTTTCGCTATCCGTGGACAACGTTTATCCAAAATTTTGCAGCCAGTTTGAAAAAAAAATACAAAATGTTGAGACTTCATGTCAAATAGACGCCCAAAATCAAAATATCTGTTTCAAACTCGCAGGGCCTCGAATTGGTCATATCAATCCGGAATTACCAATTTTGAAGAAATTCGTGTGTGAAAGGTTTTAGCTTTGAAAACAGACGGACAGCCGGGGACGTCATTATATATTGGAAGGCATCAAACTGCCTACTGATTATCCCATTAACCTATCAAACATCACATTTTCAATTTATCACAACAGATTTCACTTTCATTAAATTTTAAAAAGCACCTATTAAATTCGAAAAGCGCCCATAAGGCGCATAATTCATTATCACTATTAAGGGAGTCAATCCTGTTTGCAGTGCACTATCCGAAGTCTCACATAAAAATTTCAATCTTCAAACACCGACAATATCAAGAGCACACGAGGAAAATCAAAGCTCCCGAAGTCTTAGAAGAGAGCTAGTAGATTAATGAACAAAGGCAAAAGACAAAGCACTTGGAGAGCAAAGAAAAACTGGCTGAACGGGCGAGGGCGGATACGGCAACGGCAGCGCCGTTAGTGGGCTCGGGCGAGCAAGACCTTGGTATCGACCGCTCGGAGCCGCCTCCTATTAAGATATTTGTTCTCGCGTCCCGCAGGAAGCAGGCGATCTTCCCGGGCCCCGCCCGCGATTAATCGGAGCGCCTCTCGCTGCTGCCGCCACTGCTTCTCTCTCTCGCCCGGCCCCGCCCTCCCCGCCGCTGCTCCGCCGCCAAAACCCTGCTCCGTCGGCGCCACACCACTGCGTCGCCTTGCACAGCCCCGCCCCGCTGCTGCTACGCCGCACACCCGCCGTCGCCCGTCCGCCGCCGCCCCCGCCGCCGCCACCCTGCTGCCTCCCGCCGCCGCTCCACCGCCACCCCGCCACTACCCCACCCCGCCCTGTCTCGTCCTTCGCCCCGCTTCCCCGCCCGCCCTGCCTCCCCGTGCACAGCCTTACCACTCTGCTCCGCTGTTCTGTCCCGCCCGCACAGCCGGCCAGTCCTGCCTACCGTCCCGTCATGCCTCGCGTCCAGTCTTGCCCGCCGCCCCTTCCTTGCCCCGCCGTCCCGTCTTGCCCCGCCGTCCCGTTTGCCCGCCGTCCCGTCTTGCCCCGCGCCCCGTCTTGCCCCGCCGTCCCGTCTTGCCCCGCCGTCCCGTCTTGCCCCTCCGTCCCGTCTTGCCCCGCCGTCTCGTCTTGCCCGCCGTCCCGTCTTGCCCGCCGTCCCGTCTTGCCCCGCCGCCCCTTCTTGCCCCGCCGCCCCGCCTTTCCCCGCCGCCCCGTCTTGCCCCGCCGTCCCGTCTTACCCGCCGTCTCGTCTTGCCCCGCCGTCCCGTCTTGCCCCCGCCGTTCCCCGTCTTGCCCCGCCACGCCGCCCCGCCTCTCTGCCACACTCCTCTCAGCCCCGCCGCGCCACCGGCGGATGATTCAACGGCGATAATCACACTACACTGTGTCACTATTACGTAAGGTAAATAACCCGCATATAAAACTTTGATATATTCTCGACAGAATCAAAGACTGAGCTACTGCTGTTGAGAAGGAGATGCGACTGCGCTAGATCGCGGCTGATCTAATGGGCGGCCCGTTTGGCGTGCCTTGGCCCAGCGGTCACCGATGTGGCCCGCAGGAAGCAGGAGAGAGATCGAGCGCGATCGGCTCAGTCTACTGAAAGCGAGTGGCACGCGAGTCACTGCAGTGCGAAACCGGGACTAGGCTATGCACTCCTACTCTAGCATTTGAGGAGCCCCAAGCTAGATCACATCCTTTCCCAAAACGACGAACACTAGGAATAGCAAATAGCGGAGAAGGTGGTTGTGGTGTTCGTAGAGCAACGGAATTGTGGGACATTGATTTCAATGCCGGATGCTGAGATCGAATTCAAAATAAGTTATTAAAACTACCGTCGTTCCCGTAAACGCGGATTTTGCTTCTGCTTTCCAGTTTCCTGTTTACCTAACATTTGATGTCTGAACCAGATATGTGGAATGAATTCCATGAACACATTAATTACATTAGTATATTCTACACTACATCCATTCAAGAAACTAGAAATATTTTATATGTAAAAGATAACCGCTAATTCTTGCAAAACCGTAATCTCTTCGTCCGACACTAACTTCTCTAACATTGCCAACGCCACCACCACCTCCAGAGCCTTTCAAAACTCCTCAATCGCCTCCAACATAACCAACGAATTTACTCACGTCTCCGACGCCGCCAACTCCATCAAGACCGTCAACACTGTCAGTATCTGGATCGCCACTAATGTCCGTGATAGCTCTCGTCACCACCATCCCTAACGCAGTCGCCAATGTCCCTGCCTGGCATCTCATACTCATCTTGCGTTTTTTTCATATTTATTTATTGAATATTGGATAATTGGACATAGTTCAGTGTCGTAGTACTTTTTCTTGTGTTGAGATGGTTTACATTAGAGCTTATTATATTAAATTTATATTACATTTAACTGCCATTACTCATAGAGTACGAAACCCCAAATTCCCTACTATAAACAATTAATGGAATAAAATTCTAGAAGGCTTCAAAATGAAATCTGTTTTTAATTCTCGTTGTCAAGTCATTTAATGAGGCTAGGTTCCAGTGCACTGCTTGGTTTACTGTACTTAGGTTAGAGTAAAAATTATTAGAGAAGACAGCGGTACGTTTGATGTCCTCGTCGCGTCACCACCCCACTGCCTCGAGCACGGCCTCCGCCCTCGCCCGTGCGTCTCCTCTCCGCACGCTCAGGCATTGGACACGCCCCCCGTGGAGTGGAGGTGGGATCCTCTCGCCTGTCTGCTTGTCTCCGCACGAACGTCTTCCCCTGGCACGCGACTTGTCACAAACCGCTCGCTGTATAGCAGACACTTGACACAAAGCAGCCAAAGGGGAAGGTTAAGAACGCAACAGGTTTGGTGGTTTCCTGAGGACGAGATATTGCATGTTGGTATACGGAAATACGGTAAATTTTTATCTTTCAAGAATAATAATTTTTCGAGAATATACATTTTGTAAAACAAGTGATGGAGTGTTGAGAAATGTAAGGACGATTTTATCTCTATTGTGATCCTTTCAAATTCTCAAGTTGAAATATTTAAGTCATTTTGGAGTTTTATCAAATATATCTAAATTATTAAAAATGCATGAATGTATTAGTTTTATAAGATTGATGAACGATGAACCAATCAGAATATTAATAGAAAAATTTTCATTTATATTTCACGTAAGGGAGCGGTTTTGATAATGCGTCAGTTTTAAAGGTTTTCAAAGTAAGAATATATTGAGGGTACTCTCACTGATTACGAAAAAATTATGCCCTTTTCAATCATTTCGTGACGCGTATGATCCTCTTGAATTCTGCAGCGCATTGAATTCTAAACCAATGAAACTTCGCAAAGTCACCCTTCCAATATCCTTATCCATTTGACGTTTCATCCGATTTTCCGGTTCATTTCCTAATTTACTGCCACGCCCGACTCGGAATAGATACCTGCTTGAGCAGGACTTCCCGTCATTACTACATTCGCGGGAATAAAAGGAAGAATTCTGACGGTTGTGCAAGCGGCGTTTCGGCGGTTGGGCGAACGGCTGCGACCGGGGCGTGGCTCACGGGCTTCAACTGATCGCTCGCTGCAGTGAATACCGCCGGAGTTTGTAGGTTCGAGTTCAGGAAGTGGCAGAATTTTCGACACTAGTTTGTCAGCGGGTCAAATTCAATCGCGTCTGGAGGAGAATTTTAGCGACCGGCTCCTCTGATCGCAGTCCCAACGAACGGGCCCACAAGACCGCGAGCGATCTTTCCTTCCTTTAACTAGTCCTGGCCTTAGCTCTTGCTTACACTCACGTGTACTACATTATCACCTTGTCGGAAGACCATTAGTAGTTTAGAGCTTGTTCCGAAAGGAAGTTGTCCACTGGTGGGAAACAACTGGTTGGGAAAAACCCCGTCATCAGCGGCGGATCAGCGTCATCAGCGGTGATGTGTCTTCATCCAGCGGATGAAGATCACCGCCATTTCCCGCGATCAAACATGCCCGACATTTACGGGACTAATGACATTAGTAGTTGACGCGCCCGGAATCACTAATCAACCAACCAACGAGCGAAAGTCGATTCCACTCGCCGTGCGGGAATTTTCTCACCGCGGGGCGGCGGGTCGCGGGGTCGCGACGCGCCCAGCGGCAAACGTCAGCAACGTCGAAATGACCGCCGCCATCGCCGCCGCCGACTCAATCACGCGGGTGGGCCCTGCGGCGCCTGATAACGCGAACAAGATTAATGGTGACGCGCCCGCGCCGGCGGCGGCGGTGGCGGTGGCGGCGGCGCAGGCGGAGGAGGAGGCGGCGGCACGGCGCCGGCGGCGGAGGAGGAGCCTGCCTCTGCGCCCGGCCGCGGAAGCGCTCCTGTCACGCGGGCTCTGGCGCAGTATCGGCATCCGGGGCGGCGGAGGTATCTGGAAGAGTGGGGGTTGTGGGGCGGGGTGGCGAGGAGAGACGGGGTTGACGGGGGGAGGCAGGAGTGTGCTTGGCGGGGAAGCGGGAGATGGGATACCGGAGGGGGAGAGAAGGGACGGCAAGATGGTGACGGCGGGGTAGACGGGGGATGGGGTGAGGGGCGGAGCCTGGATTTTGGGTGGTAGTGATGTGGATGATGAGTGGCAGTGCGGCAGAAGTGGTGGAAGGGCCGATGGAGTGGCGAAAGGGAGAGGTGAGGGGTGCGACAGGGGTGGCGGAATATGCCGGGGAGGCGAAGTAATGGGCGAAGCGGAGGTGGTGGTGAGAGGAGTGGCAGCAAGGGTGGCGAGGCGGAGACGGCGAGCTTGGTAAGGCGGCGGTCCATCAGGCGGCAGGGGGCTAGTGGCGGGCACGAGGGCGGTGTTTTTGGTGACGCAGGAGTGGGTAGCGGAGGTCCGAGAGAAGGCGACAAAAATAGTGGAAGGGGTGGTGGGGGGCGGTCGTTGTAGCGCGGGAGGTGGAGATGTGAGATGCGGGGGTGGCGAAAGAGGCCGGGGAGGCAAAGTGTTGGGCGAAACGGAGGGGTGAAGGGGTTGCGACAGGGGCGGCGGAACGTGAGGGGCGGCGGCGGCGGTTTAGGTGGTGGTGATGATGTGAGTGGCGAGGGGGGGTGAGCGCGGGCGGCAGGGATGGCGAAAGGGGCTTTGGAGGCGGTCGTGTGAGGCGAGGGGTGCGACAGGGCTGATGGAAGAGGCTAGAGGCGGAGAGTTGACATTGGGGGCGGAAGGTGCGTGGGAGGCGGACGTGTTAGGTGAGGGGTGCGGTAAGGGGACGGAAGAGGCGGAAGGGGAGTGGAAGGCGGGGGTGTGAGAGCGAGGGGTGCAACGGGTGTGACGGAAGAGGCTGGAAGGACGGAGGGGAGAGGCGAGGGCGGCGGGAACCGCGGCGCTCTTGTCTCCCGTGTGGCAGCTGTCAAAGCCCCGCGCCGCCTTCCCGCGCGCGCCTTATCGCCCGCCCCATAATCTTGCAGGTGAGGGGCCTCGCCTCCGCAGCGCTACCTCGCGGGCGCTGGAGACGCGCAGGCACTGGAAAGAAGTTCTAAGACGACGTTTTATGCTGAAGAGAATTTAAGCGTTTGCTGTTGCATGTTTTCGTTTCTTCATAATGCATCTCTGTTTGGTAATTCTATAATCCATTGACCATGACGCAGATTTGTGACAAATAACTTATTAACTTCAATAAAGAATACATGCCATCTGTAAAGTGTTCGAAAAAATGTCAGATTTTGTGTTGTACTGATAAATTGTAACAAATATTATAGTTGAACTGTCGAGTTTCTTAAAATGAGCAAATTATTTCAATGAATAAATGAAAATTCGATAGTGAAAAAAGATAAACTACTTCATTTTCAATTCTACTTCTACTCGTTAACTGGTATGTTAAGATCCATTTTATATTTTTTCTTTCACTTCTTTTTACTTAGCGATTCTGCATTATGTGTGTATTAACGATGCCAAAGAATTCTATCGACACTCTCACTTAGAAAAATGTATCCTATGTTTTAATCGCAAGAGAAGAAAATATTTAGAAATACGGAAAATTCAATTCACTTTTGAACAAAATAGTTTATATTCAATTAAATATTTAATTGACTCCCTTTTATTCCCCCTTCACATTTCACATACTTATTCCAAGAATTTCTGCACGTTTTTCTCCCCCTGGTACCGGAGAAAGAGCTCATTAAATAACTTCTTACTCAATTCTCAAACTCTGAGGATTGACAAATTCAAATATCACTTGAGCTCTGTTCGAGACTTAAAGCCCTACACCATGGAGACCTATTCACAATCATTGTGTACTCCTTCCCGATCCATTCCTCTATTTCGGTCGAGGGACAGTAAAGAGTTTACAGTCGGGGATTCTCAGGCCTATAGCCTTCTGGAAACCTGTGTTCATTCACCGAGCGTTCCTCCTGCCAACCTTTCATCGGTCGAGGGACCA
Source organism: Acheta domesticus (assembly GCA_031308135.1). NCBI lineage: Eukaryota > Metazoa > Arthropoda > Insecta > Orthoptera > Gryllidae > Acheta > Acheta domesticus. The sequence goes on from JAHLJT010004567.1 coordinate 179,181,843, forward strand.
TCAAAAACCACATCTATCCGAATCGGAAAGTTTCAGACTAGAGTCCTTTCAAAACCTCAGTCCTATTACCTCGAAAAATCAAACTCTTATAGTGACCTTCTGGAAACCTATTCCAGCCACTATGCACAGACTCTCCGGATCTTCCATCTTGGTCGAGGGATCAACAAGAAATCACAGCCGTTCAAATCTGGAAATTTTAGACCAGTAGCCTTTAGGAAAACCTCAGACCTATAGTATAGGAGTTTGCTTTTTTCGAAGGCTATAAAAGTTTCTGCTCATATCAAATGTGCTCCCATCGAAAGCTACAGATGTTTGCTTTTTTCGAAGGCTAGGGCCATCTAGAAATGGCATCTGGCCTTCTAGAATCACAACCGTGAAATTTGGAAGTTTCAGACCAGGAGCCTTTCAAAACCTCAGATCTAAGCTATAAGAGTTTGCTTTTTTTCGAAGGTTATAGAAGTTTCTGCTTCTATCGAATGTGCTCCTATCGTAGGCTACAGGAGTTTGCTTTTTCGAAGGCAGTGGCCTTCTAAAACCTATTACAACCACGGCACAGTCTCGCCGAATCTTCCAATTTGATGAGAGAGCAAGCGACAAATCACTATCGTTCAAAATCAGGAACTTTAGATCAGTTTCCTTTTGTAAATCTCAGACCTGTAACTATAGGAATTTGGTTTTTTCGAAGACTGTAGGAGTTTATGCTCCTATCGAAGGCTACAGAAGTTCACTTTTTTCGAAGGCCACTGGCCATCTAGAAACCTATCCCAACCACTGTGCACAGCCTCTCCGTCCCTCTCTTGGCGGCGGAGGGACCATTTTGTATCGATCGCGGCGGCAGCGGGAGAGTGTAGGCGCGCGCGCGCGAAAAGCCTTTGCTGTTACCGAGAGCGAAATTAACAGAGGGGCTGACGCTGATCGGAACGGCCTTACACCGCTTCCAGCAAAGAGTAGGGGAAGGGGATATGAAGGACGGGCGCGAGAAACGTGACGAATCGCTTATTATTTCCTCGACTCGTTCTTCGCGCAGTGAATAGCGCCGCCGCCGCGACTTCCAGAAGGCGAAACGTTTTCTCCAGGCCGTATTATTTCTCGAAATCCCACCGAATGAGTTAGTTAGTTCCGCTCTCCTGGGAGCGGTTCTTCGAGGCGAATAAATACTTCTGTTTACGTGCGCGCTCCGGATCGCGTGAGTATCCGGCGTAATGGAGTAAGAGACACACGAAACAACTCGGGAAGTTAACAGAACCCTCGCAAGGGGCTATTGGCGTCTAGCTCCACTTTCGCTTTCTCGTTTCGTCCGGCTCCTAACGCGTTACCCGACAACTGGATTCGGCGCTGGGTTCGGGGCCGTCCTAACTTTGAACATCCCATATCCTTACCATCTCCGACGTCTGGGCCTTATCTTAATCTCTGTTCTGGCGTGGCACCCGCGCCGCCTCCGCCGCCGCATCCATATCCACCACGGCAGTAGCGAGTCGACCTATGCGATAAGGGCAATAACACGTGCAGCCTTCGCGCAGTTTGGGTGACGCGGCACGAACCCGTGATCTAATGAGGCTCCAGAAACCCGGGCTTCATTGTAGGCTCCTCGATCATGCTCTGAAAGAAAGTATACTTAACCCTGCGGACATTGCGTTAGTACAATTATTCGAGCACCGCGTTGATCTCTCAGCGTTATGCTTATTTGAATTTAGGTTTATATTGCTTCACGAGCTTAATTCCTTTGGGTTTCAGACACACAAAGACACATTAAACACATTTGCTAACGTCCAAAATTTAAACTTCATTGAAATACACAAATTTATCAATTAAGAAGAAGATATAGTTAAAAAATTGTATCAATTGTAATTTGTACTACACACGTTCGGGGCCTGAGGTTGCTGCGCTTCACATGGTTTGACTGAGATTATTCTCGTGAACAGCACACAAGGCAAACTCTCGTAGCCTAAGGAATCTTAGAAGATCTAATAACAGAGGGGCTCTGAGAGGGCACGATGCTCTGAAACAGTTATATGCCGCTCTATAAACGGAAGAATCACTCAGTCAGCCTAAGTCGAGAGATCGACTAGGTGTGCCGCAGGGTCAATTAACAATTAGTTTATCAATGGGGGGGGAGGATCGGTGACGGATGTCATGAACACTTTTGTTTTATGAGTTTAGGTATGGAATTGCTTTCCTATTTTAATTTTTTCGTTTTCTGTCTATATTACGTATTATATATCATAAGTCTTATCAATGAAGGACCAACTTTATATATAATTGCTTTTCCATTGTTTAGGATGTTTTGTGCGCCTTGTACCACTCGTGCCATGCACCCCGCGCTTTCCGGGGCTCCGTAACATTATCTCGAATGGCAGAGCATGTAATTAAATCTCATCACAGTCAGTTTAGCTGAATCCGAGTTTTTATCCTGCAGAGTTGTTAGCTACGGGGTTACGCAAGATTGAAATGATGATGATGGGGTGTGATAGGACGAACACCAATACGTACCCACATACACACATACACAATACATACACATCCAAGGCGGTACTCGAACCCGTGATCCTTCCGTCCGAGGTCGCCACGCCACTACTGCCTTAGTGATCTCGGCTATCCGGTCCGGACGTTTAGAAATTTTACTATTAGGATCGTTCTGAAATCTAAGTGGCAGTTTTAGTTCTTTCTTTTACTGCTGAAGGATGTTTAGGAAGCAATTCTAAACCATCACAGTGCGTAATCACTGCTGAAATTTCCGGTTATAGTTTGCATGCGAGGCCTGCTCATATATCACGAGACAACTTTTCCTTTTAGGTGTCTGTCGCCGTAGAGAAAACAGCTGTGTCATCGGAGCAACGTAGTGAATATTGAACTATTCTTCAAATCAGAACGCTGCCATTTGTGATGGGGCGTAACGGACTGCAAGTGCCAAAATCGTAAGTACATGTTCAAAATATTCATGTTCTTTCCAGGCGCGGATACGGACGGAGGGGGAAACGAGAGAAAGAACCCCGCACAAATCTTCTGGAAATGAGATTTCGTTCAAATTGTCTGAAAATTAGTATGTTGTCCTTAGATCGTACTGGTTAAAAGTCGTTATGGGTGTTAAGCAAAAACAGTGTTCTTTTTATCTAATGTACATTTTAAAACGGAGGTCATGTAGATTTGTCGAATGATAGAAAAGCACGTATATGATGTCTCAAAGCATATTAAAATCAAACAACCTCACTTGTTAAAACTTTTGAATTACGTAATTTCATTTTTATTGTGTCACTCTGTTTCATTACCGTGAGCCCCTTTGCCTTCCACGTTGAGGTACTTGATCACCGTAAGTCACCTTGCCTTACATTGTAGAGTGAATCGTTACCGTAAGTCTCCTTGTCTCTCACTCTCTGGTGTTTGATTAATGTGAGTCCCTTTGCCTCTCACGTTCATCGAACTTTTTTCATTTAGTCTGTACTTCACGTTTATGATATCATTCAAATCTGTTGGAGCTGATCTGTGTGCTGCATCTAAAACGTTTTCTACAAGAGCAGTAGTTGTATATCGCATATTTTGCTGATGTCTAGCATATTCTAAGTACCAGAAGACACTAGCAAACATGAGCACCATTCCCAAGTGTTCTGTCTCCTGATTTACAAGTGTAATATAACCATTAATGAAATTCCCGGTCGATATACTCATCTCCTTGCAGATTTCTTTGCCTTTGTTGTAAGATATAAAATATCTGATACTTTGTGTGGTTGCTAAAACCGAGAGTAAAGCCTGATTATCAGAAAAGATTCGTCTGATATGAGGGTATACCAACTGGTTCTTTATTCTTATCGTGTTAAAGCTTATCTTGAATGTATAAGGACGAACTTGGTAAAGTACCGAATGTTATGTTCCTCAACTAATCAATCGAGATTTATTTGAATATGCTTTGAGTGTACATATGTGCCTTTTTATAATCCTTCTAATGGACATGATCTCCATTTTAAAAATACATTTAGATCAAAAAGAGCAACTATTTTTGCTCAACGGCCATTACAAGTTTTGATCAGTATGATCTAAGGAACAAACATACTAAATTTTCAAACAATTTGACCGAAACCTCATTTCCATAAGATTTGTGCCGGGCTACCTGGTCCTACAAAACTTTTTCAGTAACTATTAATTTTAACTTGCCACGAAACTTTCAAAACAAAAATATTTTTGTATAAACATTAAAACGAATAAATTTGTGTCGCAAAATGAGCTGACTTTAGCCTGCGTCATTTACATAATTTGGAATAAGATACATTCGACCAAAACATTTGGAATAAAAAATCCCCTCCCAAAATTCGTCCTGATCCGCCCCTGCCTTACCACACTTCAAACATTGCAAATATTTCAATATTTATTGCAGATAACGTATGTATATTGGTAATGTACCGTTCGCTATAAAATGTATACAAAAATGCCTAAATAGAACCACATATATGTATAAAGCTAAGTTTTTGAATTCATTAAGTATCAGTAGGAAACAACTATTCAGCAAAAATAATTAGAACCTTTAAGTAATCTTTTTTGAAATTTCCGTTATTACACAACCATTATTTTACTCGCACATTAAACTTTATTTAAACTCCTAATAAGTTCCTCTTTGTTTTGAGTTGTGAGCCTGAAAGGAAACAACAACGAATATTTAAAACAGGTAGAGAAAAATTTAAAAAATGGAACTAAATTAATAAAAAAATATCACTAGTAAGTTCTACTCAAACCAAACACCATGAAAAACTAAAACAAACATTTACTTCAAATTTCGTGGATTGACGTGCTTCAAAATAGCTCTCTCTTCATGTTACTGTTGTTCCTTTCATTTACACGCAAACGAAATATTTCAACTACCGTGCATTTAAAATAAAACAGTTTCCTTCTCGTGTATATTAGTGTGGCAGAAACCTGTAGAATTTTAGTGTTAAACCGCTCATCCAAAACAATTACCTCCGCGAACATTATTCCTAGTTTTTCGCATTAAAATCATTCCGTGAGTAGATTCAAATTCTTACACCGAGACAGTCCACTTGAGCTAACATCCCGCGCAACCGCCGCGATAAGAGCAATAACACGAGCAGCGTCCGAGCCCGCCCAGACGCACCTCCGTCTTCTCGGGGACCCCTGAATCAACATGTTTGCCCCTTGAAGAGGCCAAGGAGGTATTGATTGTGGGGCGCGAGCGTCCGCGGCGGCGGCGGCGTAGTCCCGGGCGAGCCCCAAATCTCCGCTGCCGCCGCCCGCCGGCCCTTTGTGCGGGCCGCGTGCTCCTTCGCCAGACTCTTTGTCCCGCTTTCGAACCCTTCTCCTCCTCCACCTCCTTACACATTGCTCCTCTCCGCGCCGCCCGCCCGCCGCTACAGGAGAGGCCCGCCGCCCGCACGGGGGAGAGAAGCTCGCACCGCAAGCCGCCCCTCGCCCTCACTTGCAATGTTTTGCGCAGCGCAGCGGAGGCGGGGGCGCGAACCGGTGGTTAAGGGTGGTTGCCGCGCAGAGGCAATGAGAGCACGGCGGTGGGTGAAAATCGGTGCACGAAGGTGGTAACGGTGGTGAGCAGTGAAGGGGGACGAAGGTTGGGGTGTCGGGGCAACGGCGGTAGGTGAAATCGGTTGCACACGAAGGGGCAGCTAACGGTGGTGAGCAGGACGGGTGACCAAGCTGGGGTGTAGTGCAACGGCGGTGGGCGAAAGCGGTGCACGAAGCGGTACCGGCGTGGGCTTTGAAGGTTGGTGGAAGTGGGGGGTGTCGGTAAAGTCGACGGGCAAAGGGGATTGGTGAAGGAACGAGCAACGAAGAGTGGCAGAGGATGGAGAAAGCGAAGGGTTTAGCGCGAGTGTGGTTGAGGATGGTAGCTGCGAGCAGGTACGATGAGCAACGGCGGTGACCGGTCACAAAGGTTGGCGAGAG